>JASSUY010020621.1:0-15906 GCA_032466535.1 Forpus xanthops
CGCCGCCGGCCCGGCCCGGCCCCCTCCAGGGACCCGCCGCGGCCGGGGGCGGGACGGCGCCGCGGGGCGGGGAGGGAAAGGAAGGAGGTGCGGGGCCGAGCTCCGCGCCGCCCCGTGGCCACACTCGGCCGGCGGGCCGGGGCAGGTACAGGGGCGGGGAGGGGGGAGGAACGAGGTGAGGGCCGGGGACGGATGGAGGGGTGCTGGATCTGCAGCGCGCTCTTATTTCCGTATCAATTATTTAGCGGTGTGGCTTTAATAATGCAGCGCAGCTACAGCTGGCGGGGCTGGAGGCACCGCGGCGGACGCAGCCAGTGGGGACTGAGAAGGGGAGGCTGGAGCGAAGACAGACCTGCGGGGAAGAGCCCGCAGTTGAAGGGAGCATTTGTGAGATCTGGAGCGATGCGAGATACACCTGTGTTGCTTCAGTCAGCCTGTGAACTTAGTACCCGTTTAAAAAAATTAAACCATATCAACACCTTGTGTTAATTGTAAAAGAGACATTTCAAATTTGTGAAGGTTATTTTTACTTTAAGCTAAATTTACTTCACTGTGTAAATGCCTCCAACTATTTTCATCATGAAGTATAGCCCATGCGTTACTGAACTGAGCAGTTATGTTTTCCTTTATGAGAAGGGAAAGAGACAACAGATCAATATACGCTTCTGCACATCAACATGGCTAGTGAGCAGAAGATACTTGCATGCATTAAAAGAGGACTGGCATCATTACTGAGTATAAATGGAAGAGCAAGTTGCTGGTGGATTTTCATTTACTTGTGCCAGTCTCTGCGAGAGAGTACTGTACATCTTCCTCCCTTTATCTCGTTTTCTTACACAGGACACCAGAAAGGTTTCCAGTCTATTGGTGGTTCCGAGTCCTTTTTGTAGGGCTTTCCTCAGCACTGCTCAAAGGGATGCCAGACACCAGAGCAGCCCAACAACCTCCCCAGAGGCATATGAAATCAACCAGGTTAGAAAAATCTTTTAAGATTATCAAGTCCAACTGTCATCCCAGGACTGCTAAGACTACCACTAAACCAGGTTACATAGGGCCTCATCTAATTGGTTTTTGAACACTTCCAGGGACACTAACTCCACCACTTCCCTAGGCAGCCTGTTCCAGTGTCAGATCATCCTTTTGGTGAAGAAATTTTCCCTGATACCCAGTCTAATCTACCCCTGTCACAGCTTGAGGCTGTTACCTCTTGTTCTATCACTGGTTACTAAGGGAAAAAGACCAGCCACTTCCTCACTCTGCCTTTCAGGTAGCTAGTGATAAGGTCTCCCCTGAGCCTTCTCTTCCCCAAACTAAACAACCCCAGTTCCCTCAACTGTTCCTCATAAGGCTTGTGCTCTAGGCCCTTCACCAGCTCTGTTGCCCTCCCATCTGATCTTAATACTCCTGGATGAAAGGAGAACCTGGTGCTCCCTGTCTAGGAAAGCCTTCTCTTTCTCTTCCTGTGTTGCAGCATCCTTTTGCTTCTGATGACTGTTACCATGTCCCTGTGCCATGTTTTCAATATGAGAAGCAGCCCTAGCTCTCTGGTTTTCCATCAGCTGCTGCCTGCTGTGCCCCAGCCTTTGTGTGTACAGGGAGTTAACCCTACCTGCAAGAACAACTCTTCTCTTTCCTCAGTCACATTCTGTGTTTTCCAAGCAATTTTTTAGGAATATTTTGAATTCTAATTCCATCTTTCAGTGTACTTGCAGCTGCCCCCCAATTAATGCCATCTCTGAAGGCTGCTAATGAAACATCCAGGATAGATTCCTTTTGGAATTGAATCTATAATCCTGTTTGCCAATAAACCACTGGCAACTGCGCTTTCCACAGTTTTGTATCCAATGCTCGTATTTTTCACATAAATTGAACTCCCCCATTCATGAACAAATGAACAGAGCCTACTCAAGGCACAGATGACTGCGGCTCATGTTCCTCTTTCCCATAACAAGCCAATTCCTCTATTGCCAAAGGAATTATGCTCAGCTTATCCCAACTTCTTGTTGACAAGTCCATGTCAGTAGTTGCTTATGTCATTGTTTCCTTCTATCTGTTTACAAATAATACATCTATTTCAGGCTAAAAAAGCCAAGCCTATTTCTAAGTGCTTTTAAGGGGGAAAAAAATGGCTGTCTGGCTGGTTTCTTTTTTTCTTTATTTGCAAACGCCCTTTTTAAAGATAGGGACCATTTTTGACTTTTTATATCTGCAGGGTCCTTGGCCTCCTTCCCTGATATTTCCAACACTGTTTGAGCCACTTCCTTCTGTACCTTGATGTGAAGTCCAGCCAGCTAGTTGGTTTGAACACCTCTAATTTATTCAAGTACCCTTGCAACTGGTTCTGCCCCAGTCCAGGCCAAAACCTTATTCCCTTGTCATTCACATGTATTATATCAATCACCTGATTACAAATGACCTCTTTCAGCCAAGCCAGACGCAAAAAAGGCCTGAGCCACTCTGAGACTTCTCAGCATCAGTCAATGGCTTTCTCTCTCTGACGAGTAATCCACTTGCTTTTGACTTCCTCTTACCACTGACGTACTAACTGAATGACTTCTCATTACTTGAGATGCTTTTGCTAGTTACATCTTATCTGTTGTACTGGCTTTTTTGTGTTTGCTCCTATCTGCCCTTGCTAGGCGGTACTTCTGTACTCACCCCATGGAAACCTGATCTACCTTCTCTGTGCTTCCTTTCGTGAGCTCTTGATTCAGCCTGATCAGCTGCTTTCTAGCTTTCCTCAACTTCCTCGTTGAAGGGATTGTCTGGGGAAGGTCTTCTAGAAACTCCCAGCTATCATTTGCTCTCTTTTCCCACAAAGAGGCAAAGGCTGTGGCATGGGCTAGGGTTGGCAGGGAGAAATGGAGAAGAGAAGAGGACTTTGGGGACAGCGGTCTCAAGCTGAAGGTTTGAGGAAAGGTAAATTTGACTGAAGAAAGCAATGAACTGAAAACCTGGAAGAGATGGGAAGGAAAAGAAGAGCCCTTAGAGAGGGAAGTATTCACGCTGCGAATGAGTAGATCTGTAGAAACAAAGTCATAGTGTACAATGAAAAGCCCGTAACAAGAGATGACAGGCCTTACTCAAGCTGATCAAACATTTTCATCCAAAAAGCTTTTTGTGGGCAGCTCTTATACCCTGAGATTTAGATGGAACTGAAAAATTTCAAAGGTAGCATATTCCCGAGTGTTTCATATTTTCACATAGTCAGAGTTCTCCCATCCTTGAAATGGTGATCCTCGAGAGACTCTTTCTGAGTACAAGCAAGTTGAGGACAAAAACATAAAGAAAATACATTTCTAGTTGATAAGTAATAAATTTTTGATTAAATGAGGAGTAGTGAAGCAAAACTTCACCGAAAAAATACCTTTCAAATAACAGAAATGTCTTTACATATTCTTGTGAAAGTTGGTTTTGGTTTGAATGAGGAAATGAGATAGACCTGAAAGTAATATTCCATCTGTGTGGTGGATCTCACACATGGGTAAATGATGAAGCTAAGATTACAAAGCTTCTCTCTAGTTAAGAGGGCTTCTCTCTCCTGTGCAAGGGATGCTAACAGTCTCTTTGACCTCAGAGAGGAGACATAGGATCTTTGCAGTGCTTCTTTGCTAGGAGACAAAAAGATACCATTTAAGAGGGAAGTTGCCTTTAAGAAGAGAATGAGTCAATGTTCTTTGATTTATTTTTTACACATTTATGGAGTTACATTAAGAAAATTTAGTACCACTATAACCTGTGTCCTCAATGGTTTGGGGAAGAGGAGCAGAAAAGATAGCTTTGACTTCATCTGAAAGGAGCAGTTTGACCCCTGCCGGAACAGAGAGCAGGCAGCCCCAGAGCTTTGAAAGCATGACAGCAGTGGAAACTGGTGAACTTCGCCCAGTTGCAGAGCAAGCCTCCCATTGCAGAATGCGTATCCTGTCTGTCCGCACCCTGCCACAGCTCAGTGGATTTGAGCCAGGACCCAGAGAAATGCCATAATGTTTACAAAGAGAAGGAGGGCTGGGAGGGGAGGGGAGGTATGGAGGTAGAGAGGGAATAAACCCAAGCTTCCTTAGCTTTAGTGTTAACATTTCCAGATTCTCAGAAGCACTTTGAAGAGCTCCTAGCATAAATTCCTGGTTTATGTAGAATTTATGCAACCACCTCATTCTACGTAACAACATCACTAGCTGTATTTTATTGTTTTATGGGATATATGCTTACCTTTTTTGTCTAAAGCAATCCTGTACTGTAGAGCTGAAATTATGACAGTGCTATAAACCAAAGCTACTTGGTACACAGATTGATAAACAAAATTACCTCTTGGAATGCAGGCTATTCATATTCTGGAGAAAAGCACAATGTCTTCATAAGATCACGTGGTATTTCAAATTGAAAGGAATCAAGAGGTCTCTAGTCCCGCCACCTCCTCTCATAGCAGGATCAGCTATGAGGTCAGATCAGGATGTGCAGGGCTTTATCCAGATGTTGCAGGGGATTTTCAGCTTAGGAGGGCCAGGTGAGTACTGTGAGACCTAGATGTGAGGCAAGATAAATAGAAAGAAAGAGGAATAAGTTGCAAATGTTAAAAATTACTAAGCCACTTGGGGAAGAGGTGGAAAAGCCTGTACTTATTTCAATCTGTTCTCGTCTGGTCCTGACTGAACCAAAGACATCTGACTTTCCTCATTCTTCTGATGTCAGCAAACATTAGTGAAGCTCATTGGCAAAATATTGTGTCCCTCCCTGATGCTGATTCAAATAGAAGATGACAATCTATTACTGGTGTCATTTACTCTGCTAACAGGGGTCTGTACACCATATGGGGAGGGATGCAACAGGGGGAAGGTTCACATCCCTTGTCTGCCGGGGATATGAACATGATGGGGAATGTGGGTGGGTTAAGTTATTGTCTCAAAACTAGAGAAAATCATTTGTACACTAATTATTGGAAAAGATCATAGATGTTGCAAAGTCAAGCAATCTAACACTGGTAAATGCTGTTACTCAGATTGCTTGGGCAATGTTAATTTGTGTCCCAAATCTTCTGCACATGTGTTCTGATGCAACTTTTAATTAACAGTGCATTTTTATGCAATCTATAATTACACTGTTATGTACACTTTTTCTTGCAATCTCCTGACTTAGTGAAAAAAAATTAAAAAGAAACAAGAAAAAAAATAAAGATGACCATTTAAGAAGCCCTGATTCTCAGCAGGATTTAGGCACTTAAAATACCTTTATGAATCTGGGTCATAATGAGGAGCAATTCAATATTTTGTTTTCTTCTTGTTCCGTATGGAGCCCCATGACTTATTTAATGCACTATCTTCAAACCCTACTCTCAAGAATTAATAATTAATGCCCTCGTGGGATTTCTTATAATTCTCTCTTATGAAGTATCCAAGTGTTTCACAGATATTAATGCATTTATTTTCACAGTCTCTCTATAAGGGGAAGGTTTATTACCTTCTTTTCATGTTGGGAAACTCAAAGGCAGATGGATAAAGGTGAAAACCATGAAGTTTTGAGTACTTGCAGCTCCCAGCAGTTTAGCATTCCTGAGTGTGGTGCAGCATTTTGTATTTTCAAAGCACAGCTCCTGTTTGTAACTGTGAATGTGCAGTGCTTTTATAAATCAGACTCCAGGGTCTCAAGGCAGGCACTCACAGAATGAGACAAATGAAACTGGAATAACATCATATGGTGTTTTGAGGAAGAGACATCACACACACAGAAGCCTAACATCGCTCTTGGTCAAAGTGATGGAACAGCTGATGCAGCAATGGATTAATAAAGAATTAAAACTAGGTAAGATAATTAAAACCAGTTAACCCAGATTTAAGGAAAATAAACTTTGTCACACCGCCATTTCTTTATTGTTTTCTTTTGTATTGAGGTTATGAATTTGGTTAATATAGACAATGAACTGGTGTAGACTGTTAGTGACTGTACAGTAAGAGAGAAACCCAAGCTAGTTCTACCCTAACTTGGTCCAGGTTGTGAACGGATGTGATATTTTAGACACAGCAATGCTGCCAGAATTTACATCCACTAGCTTGTGACCATTTCCTAGATAGAAATTAGTTTCCCTTCCAATCTGCCTGCAGAGCAGTTCCTCCATGCACCACTTACTTTACAGTATGGTAAATCGGTGAAGTTCGCTCAGACCAGCAACTCAAATTGTATAACCTTGTCCTGATCATTTTCCTCGAGGGGATTCAGGAGCTTTTCCAGATACTTCTGTACCTGCCAGCAGCCAACCCATTGACTTTCTAAGTAATGAATTTAATTCTCTGAAGAATCAGTGACACCCCTTAACTCTTCTTCCAGTCTCCCACCTCATTTGTGAGTCATCCGCCTGTGCAATTAACAAAACAGTCTTGTATAGGGAACAGCCTTTTTTACAGTAAGGTGACCCACATGTGAAGCAGGTCTGTCCTGTTCACTGAATAAAGCAAGCACTCAGTGGAAAAAAACAGTAGGCAGTCACATAATTAAAGGCTTTTCTTACTGTACGTACATAAATATTATACACCTTATATATATGTGTACATGTATAACACACAGGCAATATTTGAACACACAGAGAGGCCAAATTAGATTTACACAAGCTATTTTACCTTGTGTAATTTCTGTCTTTCAAGTGCTTAATTTTGTGTTCGTTGTGGTGTTCTAATGTAAGGCTTTTTCTCTGCATGTATACATTAAAACAATGCAAAACCCCTAATGAGTGCTTACACAAGACAAGTTCTATAGTGTGCATAATTTTTAGACAGAGACTGTTTGAACACCTTACTGGAATGTAGTGTAATCAAGCAGGAATAATCAAGTAGGAATTACGTCAGCCCAGCGGCTTTTTTATTTTAAAGAGATCTTCAAATACTAGTATTAAATAAATTAAATTAAATGGACAATTAAATTAAATAGGCTTTGAGCTGGATTTCTTCTTCAAAAGACGAAAGGCTCTAACAGCATTAATTTTAAATTTCCTTGGTCATAAGATGATAGCCAAACATCTGATGCTGAAAAATCACTTAGTGCAAATACATGTATATTTTCTGCATCCTCCTCTAAGGCTGCTGACAGATTCTTAACAGAAATAGTGTGACTGGAATAGTAATTCTTAGCTCAGGAGCAAGATTGGTGGATTTTCACCTATAATGGGAATCACAACCTGCTCTATGCAGATGCTTACTGTCACTTTTACTGTATAACTGGGTTTCTAAAGGGAAAGCAGAAACCAGAAAGTACCTAAGATATTCCTTAAGGATTATCAGAAGAAAGGAATTGGGATACACTGAGGGAACTCAGTGACTCAGGGAGCAGTCCTCAGACAGATAACTTACACCTTGCATGCAGACTAACTGTGCAAGCATGTGTATACACTACAGAAAATATCCAAATAAACGTAAGGATGGCAACTGAAAGCCCAATTGCCTCAAATGTATGAATCACTAAATTCTAATCTTGCAGGACCTAACCAGGATATTTAATAAAAATTAAACCTATACCTCAAGAACCGTATTTTCACATGTAATATTTTTCCTTTACACCTGGATAAGAAACATGCACAGTAAGGAGGGTTTCTTTGCATGCCTGCTCCTATATTGTGTGTACAAACTCAGACTCACCTAGTATCCAAACAGTTTTGCCATGAGCCTGCGCTTACATGGGAGCAAGCTTCAAGGTACAACAGCAACTCTCGGGCCTTCAATACTATCCCAAACTGGATGTTACCTGTAGAGAGGCTGAGAAGGAACAAAGTCTTGGTTAAACCACGTTGTGTAGGCACGTGATGCTGACATAACTACATTCATCTATTTACACATTACTTGGCATTCAACACTGCTTGCACCCTGCTAGTCATGGTCACTACATGATCATTTTAGGTCCCCTCCAGGTAAATTATTCTATTCTTTATCACAGACAGGAATTGCTGGGTTAACCTGCACAGGCCTTGCTCACTTGATCTGCACAAGTGTGGCCCTACTCTCCTCTCCCACTGCTTGTTCACAGCAGGCACCTGTGCCAGTGGCTCACAGCTCAGCTCATGGTTCTAAAGGAATCCATTCAAAATTTTCAAGGAGAAGAAGTTATTCTCTATTCTCTGCCTACAAAACAAGCATGACTGTGTGCATATGGTTTAAGAGGGAAATAAGAACATTAATTAGCTCAAGTTGGGGAAAGAGCATGTTGATTTTGCTTGAGAATATTGTTAGGAAACAAAATAATGGCCTTAAGAAAAAAAAGGAAGAGTTTTGGGGGAAAAATCATAACACAGTATTTAATACTTTAGTTGTATTTTCTATCAACATTCGAAGATTTGAGAAGAGGCTTGCACTGCGAGAGTTAAACAGTTTGTAGCTACCTGGAACCCAGGCCACTTGTTCAAATAGAGCTCGGCGGGGCAGTCAGCCCAACAGACTGTCCTTCCAAGCATAACCAGTGATTTATACCTGACCTCACAGAGGTCAAAACTGCCTTTGCAGCATGTTAGTAACATTGTCTCTAGCTGTTAGCCTCTACCCTGGAAATACCAAGTACTTCTTTCATAATGTGTTTTTTTTAACCTGATTTTATGCAGCCTAAAATCAAGGAGTCCATGGACTTCCAAAATTGAAAGGGAAAAAAAAAAAGAGGAAAAGGGAGGGGGGTGGCTCCTTTTATTCATCCAATGGACTGCTTCACACCACTAGACCTGCAGGGCCTGCTGTGTCTGAAGTAAAGAGTGAAGTTCCAACTAGTTTTGCTCTGGACTGGTAGAGTCTGGCCGGCACATGCATCTTGCCAGGACATTTGCTCAGTACACACCCAGTGTATCAGAGGAAAGGTGAGAGACGTCAGATGTACCAAGAACACTGCACCAAATGACCCACTGCAGACTTGCCCAGCCTTTTTTACCTTTCTGCTGCCCAATGAGGATGCTGCATCTGAGGAATCTGAAAATACAAAGCACAGAAAACTCGAGTTCCTCTGCAGCTGGAGACATCTGCTAGGAGGGAAAAGCTGCCAGCACTAGCCAGAGTACTAGGGGTTACATCGGGATCAAAAAGAAATGCTATGAAGGAAGGAGGCATCTGGAAATAAACACCTGGCTTGGGAGAATTGGCTTAAAAAAAAAAAAAAAATAGCAACAGCAAATTGCAGACAGTATTGTGAAGAAACAAACCTGGTATAGAATGACAGGGGGGAAACAAATTAGACTTTTATCCATACAAGGCTTCTGTTTGTGTTGATACAAGAACAGAGGGTCACTGATGAGCATCTTTTGTTGTGGCTTTTCTGTCCCCCATACCCCACTCATCTGGTTCCCGGATGGTCAGCCAGCAGAACAGGCAATGTCAATGGCCTCAATCAGCAAGGAGAAGGTTGGTTTTTGTTCGCAAAGCTGTGCTGCTTCTTTTTAAGCATTCATACCAGAGGTTTGGCCATCTTCTGCAGGAATTCATCAACTGGGCAATGAAATTAAAGCAACTGCCATTTAAAAAGAAGTTTGGACTGGTGACTGCACATGTAGATTGTTCACACTTGTGACTGTGTCGTGGCAGAACATCAAAGGCTGTTTGGAACAAGATAGGCAGCAAGCCAAACCTACCTTGGCAAAAGCCTCCCATGTTGCACAGCTGTCCTGCCAAATACGTGAGGCAGGACATTTCTTATTTTCAGCTCATTTCCATAGGGATCAAGTGTTCCCATCCACTTGGATTTTGATAAAAGTCTCTGTGTGGTTATTAACTTTAATACTATTCCTGGGCTCTAGGCAGGAGGCAGATTGTTGGGCTAGTTTCACAGTGATGTTGACCTATTCATGATCTCCTTACTCAGTGTCAAATGGTTATACTGACCTGACATCTCACTGGCTCCTGCTTATTTTCATAAGCTTACCTGGAGAAGGAGATTCAGCTTCTTCTCTGAAGCACACTTTTGTGGTTAAGAACCCAGCGGTAAAGAGGTGAAGACATATTTGTATAATTATGCAGCAATTCTCTGTTAACCTCTCACAATTATTTTTAAAAGCATGTTGCTATGGGAAAATGCTCTTGGAATCAGTTATTTTAAAGCTTTCTTCTTAGACACTTAAACCCATTCTTCCATTATTGTCAGATCTGAGGACAAACCTTTATCCAGTTAGTGAGTGTAGATGCAATGTACATTCTTCACTCTGCTGGGAACTGAGCATCCTACCCACTGCTCCAAGACATCAGAGCAAGTTGGTGCAGTGATTAACAAGCATTAGCCTACGTTAAAAAAGGAAGAAGATTACAGATGGTAAGATTTAAAGTTCAGGACAAAGTATCTTTTCCTCATTTTATTAGAAGTGGACAAAGTAGGAAGGTTACAAAGCTAATAATTACTTCTTTTAACAACACAAATAGAGGAACAGTGTCCAAGTTGGGCGAAGTTCAGAGGCTGCTGTTTTCTGTAAGTGAATTTACTTAAAACTCCTGTGAGCTTTAGATAGCACTTTTTCATTTCACTGCATGACACACAGAATCCTGAGTTGCGACTGATACTAAGCATTCGTGTTCCTCCCATTTTGGGGGGTGGCTGCTACTATTATGGAAAACATTAGTGACAGCTTCACCTTTTTGCAAAACAGTCAGCATTTGGTTTGGCTGAACAAAAAAATAGTTTGGAAGGGACCTCAGTGACCTTCTGCAAATTGATAGCCAGCTTGCAACAGGCAAAGCTGAGTCATCAGTTGTGCGGGGTTGAAATCCAACCCAGACATCTGCAGCCAGCATATCTTGCGTTGCCGGCGTAATTGGTGTTGTGACATTCTCAGTTTTTAAAATGGTTTTGAAAAGCCTCTGGTCAGATTTGGTTTGGATACTGTACATTACACATAACCTCTGGGAGGAAGTGAATTTAGACTTCTACTCTATAAACTTCAGGTGTTAGGGGTCTCTTATATGTGCTTTCCCAGGGAATTTCCAGTTCCTCAGAGCAAGAGAGTCCGGGTTTCTCCAAATTCACACTCTTCTGGTGGATTCAATCCATGGGACCAACGAAGCAAACAAGCAATTCACTCCTTTTATTAACACATCTATTCCTTGCAGGGTTTCTGACACAGTTTTGATGAACTCAAGGGGCCTCCTGCAGGGGAGAGACTCTTCATTAGGGACTCTAGTGAGAGGACAAAGGGTAATGGGTTAAAACTTTAATAGGGGAAGATTAGACAGGATATAAGGAAGAAATTCTTTACTGTAAGGGTGGTGAGGCACTGGAACGGGTTGCCCAAGGAAGTTGTGAATGCTCCATCCCCGGTGGTGTTCAAGGCCAGGCTGGATAGAGCCTTGGGTGACATGGTTTAGTGTGAGGTGTCCCTGCCCATGGCAGGGGGATTGGAACCAGACGATCTTAAGGTCCTTTCCAACCCTAACTATTCTGTTTCTAAGTCCACAGTGCCTGCAACTTCCTTTTTAAATCTAGTCTAATATCACAGGGAAATTTAAGTTCCCCTGCAATGAGGTATAAGGGTTGTGTCACCAATTTGACTGTGCATGTTACAGTCTTTCCTGAACTTCTAAGTCTCCATCAATCTCCCACATCAAGTACAGTGCAAACAAAGTTTTCAGAAGGTGGAGTGCTTTGTTGTTGTTGCAGGCTGTTTTACTGGGCAGAGCGGAGCAAGCCCCTGTGTAACACTTTACATTTCCTGTCCCGAAGGGTAACCTCTCCTTTAAACATTAAATTCAGTTTTGTTTTCAGATTTTATCAACATTTTTAAGAGTATCCTCTGGATAAATACTTTCTGCAAGATATTCCCTGCGTGCCAAGTTCCCAGCTTACAGCCTTCTCTGACAGCCTGACTGCAAGTGTCAGCCACAGTTTGCTCCTTTAGAAGCTGCAACATAATATTATTCTCAAGAATTGGTAAGTTTTAGCTTTAGCAGGAATAATGCAAATCCTGTAACCACCTTGTATAACCCACTGAATGCTCTGGGAGCCTCCATGCTGTTACCCACACAGAGCAGGCACAGAACCAGTAGTACTTTATAAGAAAGTGCTGTAATTTTGCCCACCACAGTTTAGTCAAATTTTTCTTTTTTTTTTTTGAAAAATTCCATGTGCTTTTAAGGGTCATGTTTTCCATTATCTCATTTGAAACAAATGAGGTTGAGTATTTTTTGCGACTCTTTGAAAAACCAGGGGCACAGTCTGCTTGCCCGCAAAGCAGCTAAAGAGAGTTTTAAGTATACATCTCCCCCTAAGGTTTTATTTTCATCTTGTTCAGCGTAATGGCAGTGTAGGTCGTCTTTTTTTTTTTTTCAGTATGAAGTATGGTACTTAACATTTCCGTGACGACTTCATCCTTTTCCTCTTCTTCCTGGAATTCAGGAAACTTAATATATCACTGACTTTCCCTGTTCCCTTTGACAAATCTAATCTTTTTTGTGGGGATATACAAAAGCCTAACCCATCCAGAATTTGTCACAAGCATTTTTTGTTTTCCCCAGTAAAGGGAAGGAATGCAAACAATGTAGAAGCTTCTTCTGGCCACTTAGTTACAAGTAATTTGCACCTGAAATATCTATTTAGAGATAATCTGCTACCATTGGTTTCTGAATAGTGGAATCACTGCTGAAAAAATAAGTCAAACCAGGACAAAAGAGAGAAAAGCTATGCTGTCCAGAGCTATAGATGTAGCAAAGCATAAATTATGGCTGAGGAAATACCTCAAAATCCCGAACAGGCAATTAGCATTTGATTGTAATCACTGTTTGTGGGGAACATTTTGAGCAAAATCCAATCTCCCTTGCTTTTCCAACATGCCACTTAAATGCAGTACAGATTCCTGAAGGTGGGAGACTAGTACACCTCTGCAACCAAGGCTAAGAGTTTGACATCTCCAGAGGGCAGGGTAGAGTGTACAGAGTTATGTGCCTTACATCAGTTGCTGCATGTCTATCCATACTAATGCTTGTCAATCAGCCATGTTAGAATGGTTAACCCTAAAATCTTTTTATTCTTTAAGCAGAAAGAATAATGTAGGATTGCAGGTTTTTTGGAAAAATGCATTTTTGAAAAATCTACAATATTCAGCTAGTGTGAATTCTTTTGCTGGCTTCAAACATGCCATGTATTTTTTGTCAAGGTCTACACTGTAGCAAGATAGAAAAGTCCTACCCCTTAGCTATTGACTACTGGAAAAGTAACTTCCCTGGTTCCTTCCAAAGTAATCCCCAAAAAGACCAAGATGGCAAAGGAGGGTGACACAAGGGAGACTTGGGTAAGGATCTGTAAAACTAAGTGTTCCCACCTTACCCTCCTCACTAGCTCTCCTTGGTGAGAGGATTCCCACAAGGCAGCAGGAGACTTGAACAGATACAGGGTCATTTTGCTTTGCCTTGGACTTGTAGGGAGAAAAGGGGCCAGATTTATTCACGCAGGTACATGGTGCAGGACGACAGAGTGGGTGAGAAAAGCTTTGCTCACATGCAGACACAGTGATCAACTCCAGATTTTCACCTTTGGTTTTCTTCACTTTTTAGGGAGGGGTGAGAGAAACCAGAGCACACCCTGTTGATCTTCAGCTTAGTCTTTTCTATGAGTCAGCTGATACCCTAGGAAGAGATGATCTGCCTGAAATCACTCCGAGGCTATCAGGAGTCTGTATTCCTTTAGGCCTGAAGGAAACAAGTTCAAGAGTCTCTGGAGAAAGTGTGAAAATTAACATTCAGCTATGTAACTGTATGTCCTTTCTGGCAGCAGCAGGACCTCCTGCTCACAGAGACATTAGGACAGTGAATTTTCAGCCATTATATGCAGCATGGAAAAGACAGTGTGATGAAAGACTCTGATTCTCCACCAGAGACCACATATGACACACACAACCCCTCCCCCGCTTTTACTTCCAGATAACTAATAGATGGTAATTAATAGGATCAGTCTGTAAAATCCCCTTTGGGGCTTGATCCAAAAATGATTCAATACCATGTATTCTACTGGGTGTATGTGGCACGCAGATATTCAACACATTGGTTGCAATTGTCTGTAAACAACCAATATTTGTTTTAATTTTTATTTTCCCCTGAGAGGGGAAAAATGTGTCTACTGTCTAAATTCTCCATTATAATTCTAACGCTTAATGCCCAAAGTCTAAACAATTACTTTCCTTTTTCCTTTGATATCTGATGCCCTTGAGCTGAGTTGCAGATTAGCAGATATAGGTAGATATTTAGTAAAATTAGTGTACCTAAGTACTAATTAAACTAGTTGTGACAGGCACTGTCTGCACTGAATTTACAGGCTTTCCAAGAAGCTGCACCAGATGCAGAGGCCTTCTGATTGTAATCCTCAGTTCAGGTACCTGGGATGGAGTGGCACCTTCCCTGTGCTATCTTCTCTGTGAGGTTCAGTGCCAACCTATAGAGTACCAGTGCATTCATAGACTGGAAATGGAGCCACACTCAGCTGTTCCAAGGGGAGGTATCACAATACTTGGGTTTTGTGCTACGTGGATGTAAGTCCAGAAAACCATGCCCCTGACCTGGACCACCTCATTTCCTTGGGGCTCACATTTGAAAGTCTCGTTTTGCGCTGCTTCAGAAATAGCATCATGGTGTAACCCAGCAGCGGATGTGCTCAGTATGCAAACTAGAAAGACAATTTCTCTGTTATTGCTGCAAACACAGTTTAGGGTCACTGCATTCAACTGAGGTCTTTATCGTTTTTCCTTTTACTTCTCACAAAAGATAGTAAAAATGAAAATTTCTACTCTCATTTGTATAAGAGCAATGACATTCCTTTCAAATTACATCTTTTAGTGACACCATGGAAACCTCTGGATTCTAAAAGCATTTGAACTACATAATTCATTGGGAATTGCAAAACAACTCTGTTAGTGTAACAGGGGAGAGAACACAACTCATTCTTGAAAGCAAAAGTAATGATCTTAAAACAAATTAACTCCAAAAAATAAAATCCTTAGTTTGGAGTTGTACTCACTTGAAGTGAAATTCGTGTCTGGTAATGATCTACTACAGAATGTACCAATTAAGTCCTGGTTGAGTCCTCAAAACTGGTCTTCAAGATGCAGATGTTTTGTGCTGATCCTCTCTATTGGAAAGTAC
The DNA here is from genome assembly GCA_032466535.1 of Forpus xanthops. Lineage (NCBI taxonomy): Eukaryota > Metazoa > Chordata > Aves > Psittaciformes > Psittacidae > Forpus > Forpus xanthops. Next base: position 15,066 of record JASSUY010020621.1, read on the forward strand.
TGCACTCTAAACTCTATTTGTTTGGTGAAACTAAGAAAAAGCTAGCAAGGCTTCCCATGGGTCCTAAGCTTACACACCACAGCTCACTCAAGCTGTTGGCATACAGTTGAATAAATAAGGAATGGGTATGAATGTATTTTTGAGGTTGAGTTTGAATACACTGTCATGATTTTTGTGTACTGCGTAGCTATATGCAGCTGTGTGGTGTAATTGTACAGCTGTGTTAAACTTCCTGATTTATCAGGTACCTTTGCAACAAGCAAAGAAAACCAGCAGAGCAATTTTGATCTTTTCAGCCAACTCACACTATGCTATCAGCAAGAGCAGAAATCATAGAAGAATAGTTAGGGTTGGAGAGGACCTTAAGATCATCTAGTTCCAACACCCCTGCTATGGGCAGGGATGCTTCACACTAAACCATGCCACCCAAGGTTCTGTCCAACCTGGCCTTTAACACCGCCAGCGATGGAGCATTCACAACTTCCTTGGGCAACCCGTTCCAGTGCCTCACCACTCTCACAGTAAACAACTTGCTCTTTATATCCAATCTAAACTTCCCCTGTTTAAATTTTAACCTGCTACCCCTTGTACTGTCACTACAATCCCTAATGAAGAGTCCCTCCTCAGCATCCATATAGGCCTCCTCCAGGTACTGGAAGGCTGCTATGAGGTCTCCATGCAGCCTTCTCCTCTCCAGGCTGAACAGCTCCAATTTTCTCAGCCTATCTTCATAGGGGAGGTGCTCCAGTCCCCTGATCATCCTTGTGGCCCTCCTCTGCGCTTGTTCCAACAGTTCCATGTCCTTTTTATGTTGAGGACACCAGAACTGCACACAATACTC
>JASSUY010020623.1:0-45149 GCA_032466535.1 Forpus xanthops
CCCCCGTAAAGTGGGGGGGGAGAAGAAGGTTGGGAGGAGTGAGTGGGCAGGCAGATTGATTTACGCTTGAAACCGCGACATCTCTACATTAAAAGCCTTTGTGATGAGGGCATCTAAACACATAAGTTGTATGTAGCTTATTGCTTAGTCTCGACATGTCCAAGACAGTTGGGTGGCACCAGGCTTGAGGAGTTGCCCACCTTTTTCTTTTATAGGCAATCTATAAGCTGTTCCCAAACTTGTGGGAAATTTATGTGGCACTTTGTATTACTAAATCACACTCAATTTAAACTCACCAGTTTTCAAGGTTATCTGGTGAAAAGGGTTCTTATTGTGCTTTACAGTGAGACAAAGTTAAGCGATGGGGTGACGGGTTTGTAAATTGACACTTTTACTAGCTCAGCTATTAGTGTAAGGACGTGGCTGATTAATGGTCAGGAATAACTCAGAACTGTTCATTCTAGTATTGGTTTTCTTGTCACGCGTGATCTGCTTAATGAAGATCTTCACGCTTTAAGAACTGTGCATGGTGAAACTGAAGGCAACTTCCTGCAGAAAATAAAGCATTAATACAGTGCAGTGTTGCTCTGCTCTTACGAGCAGCATGCAGGCTGCTTTGTTTTAATAGTGACCTTTTCCACTTGGGCATGTGCTAAATGGCAGCCAGCTATGCATCAGAAAACAATTACGCCTGCCGGTGCAACGGTTTGTATGTTCACGAGGTCTTTGAGGTCTTTAATTTTCCCTGGCATTTAATCTGAACTGTGCACTGGGAAGGAACCGGCTTTTACAAAACAAGCACACCAGTATTTTGAGGATTCAGATGGGAAAATAGTGATGTTGAATGACTGTTTCTGTGCTGTGTGATTTCTGTGGAGACGGCTATATCATCATCGATCAACTATATTGTTAAATGCTGGAGAAAATATTGTTGCCATTTATTTCCAATTTCAGAATTGAGTCAGTGTTTGGTAAATTACCTGGAGGAAACGTTTTTTCAAAGGCCTGTGTTGAAATAGGCAGTAAACCTCCATTAAAAGTTAACAGGAATTGAGCACTTACTTCTCTACCTTTTCCTCTGCTCACAGCTGGTGGATTGAATGTTTGAGGGTTGTTTTTTCTTCTTGTTCTTTGCCATGACTATTCAAGAAATGCATGTGCAGAAGGATTCTAATTATTATTTGCTTCTCTGTTGCTGTTGATCCAAGGTCATTCCTCTAAAAAGGTGAACTCCAGTTATTGTGGAGATGGAGAGATGAAACTACTTGAGGCAAATTTAATCATTGTTTAAAATATGGTAGAAAAGGACACATACGGTGGTGGTGATCATGTTATAAAAACCATCTAGGACAAGGTAATGCAATATCAAGTGTCCTAGAGAAGCATCAGCGTTCTTGTTCAGTAAGCTTGCCCCTGCTGCTTTCTCAGATACTCTTTTGTTCATGTGTCCTAAGCACGTGCTTATGTTATTTCTTCAATCAAGACTTGAAATAACCATTTTCACACTTAACTGATGCCAAAAGAAATCCGGTACGTGCTCCACCACCCGTATGTCAGCGCTTTGTATGGAAAAAGGAGTGCCCTGTCACGTGCGGGTTGCTGTTGTACTGAGTGTGTGTTTCTATATTGGTGTTGTGGGGAGAGCTGTCCATTGTGCTCAATGGCCTCTGGTTGCCAAGTACCGAAATCTGTATAATTCATTCTTCTCACCAAAAAGGTTGCCACATCTCTGACCGGAGGTTTCCTTCAGAGGTTCAGAAGGGCTTTGGAAGGGTATCTGCTTATTGGTGACGAGTGAGGTTTTGAGGAGGTTGTCTTTCTGTTTCCAGAAAGAAAAAAGAGAGGGGGTGATTTAGGAGGAGTTCTCTGGTTTTTGTCCAGGAGCTACAAAAATGCTATATATTTCAGTGTAAGGAGGATAGACTATTGTGGGGTTTATGTTTTGTTACTGCTGCATAGAGCTGTCTAATAGGTCGCACTGTAATCCCAAAAATGTTTTGAGATGCATTCCTTACAGTTGTTTAGAGCAAAAGTCTATATCTCAGCAGGACATTTTAGTTCTTTGCATGGGTGTTAGATCAGTTTTATTTGTCCTTTTCATTTACACTGGGCATTGAGCTTGTTATTAATTTAAGCAGGGTTAGGAATCCCGTTGTTGTGAAATCCCTGGTTTTACAGATGTGCTGCTCATCTGTAATGAAAGTTTTTTTGATGTTATCATGGCTGTGTTTTCTCTTCAGAAATGCCCTGATTCTGCTTCCGCTGGATTTTAAGAATCTAATTGTTCCGTTTTCATGACGTTTGAGTTAAAAAGAAACAACCTCCTCACATGCTTGCCTGTAAATGCATGCTTTAACTGCTCTGTTCGAAAATTCAGTACTTTGCCAATGAGAAAGTCACTGTGTAATAGCACAGATTTGCCAGCTGTTAAAAGTAGTTTGGTGTGGTTAGTTGTTTCCTTGGGGTCCTGTGATTTTTAAAGAGATGGTGTCATTTGTAGTTCCTGGCCAATATTTCTTCTCCTGACTTCTGTGACTTAGAATGCTACAAAAGTCAGTATCAGACCTGGATAAGAGCCCATTTTTAATTAGAAGCAGATAAACCAACCAATAAAAACCTCCTTTACAAAAAGGACAAAGCCCAAAGCTCCTCTGTATTCAATTTCCTGAGTATTTTTACCAATGTTATCCATTGCTGAGCAAATGCCTGGTTTCCCCACTTAAGCTTGAGAGAAGCAGCGTTGTGGGAATGCTGTGTCCACATGCACGAAAGCATCTTCTGATGAAAGACTTTAGTGATGCATTTTCATTCAGCTGTAAGTAACAGCAGTGGCTTTTGCTGCTTTTCCTTCCAGGTGTGGCATTTCTGCACTGTCCGGGGTTGGGCTGTAACAGTTCTTCTTCTTCCTTTTAGTAGCTGGTGCAGTGTTGAGTTTTCGACATACAGTTAAAATAGTACCTTGCAATAGATAGCTGTATCTGCAATAGATTGAAATGCACCTACATCCTGTTGCATAGGGTGGGTGTAATGTAGTACATTTTTGATAGATAGGTTTAGTCTAATCTTTTCAACTGTGAGGCATGAAAGAGCAATAGAGGATTAGCCTTTTAATGTATGAGTATGGGTAAAGGCCATAAAGGTATTGATGATGCTGACATTTGTTAAGGTTGTGTTATTGCATATGGTGTACTTAAAGTATTCATGGCAGAATAACAGCGTTTTAGTCTGAGATGTTTCCTATGCGTTTTGCCTTTGTTTTAATTATAAGATCTCTGTATATATGGCGACTGTTCTTCTTTATTTCTTAGTCCACACCATAGTGGAGTCTGAGCTGTGAGGTATCTGTATTACATATAAATAAGCAATGTAATCTGGTGCCTGCGCAATTTTTATGCTGCACCTGAAAAGTTAAGGTGTCCCTTTCCTTACTGTCCTTGGATTACTGCTGCCTTTGCTTTCTGTCACTAAATGGATTGTTAAAGTTGTTTTTCCTGTGATGGATGCAGCCTGTCATGCTGCTTTTAACCAACTTTAGTTCCAAGCCAGTGGGCTGGGCTTCTCAGTTAGCTATAGGAAAATGTCAGCTGACCATGAGAAGAAACTCAGCTCAGCAGAACAAATTACATTCAGTTGCAATAGACAGTGAACCATATGGAAATGGCTTTGCAGTTACCTCTGTGTAAATCCTATCTGGGAAAGGTCTTTAAAGAGGTTGCCCTTTCATGCTCCATAAATCATGTAAGCCCATCGGCCAGCAGCTTCTTGGAGTCCTCTGCTTCTCTGTGACCTGACATTTGCTTTCCTCTGATGGCCTTTCTGCTAGCTTTTTCTGTATTAGAAAACAGAATATAACATGAGTTTGGGGAAACAGTGGATTTGTTACATGGAAGGTTCATTGCAGATGCGTGTGCCTGGACCCTGTGAATGAATAGTGTGGCAGGACTCTCAGGAATGCAAGTGCTTCCAGAGCTTACTTTACTGTCAAAACTTCCTTAAAGAGAAGTTTTGGGGGAAGATACCTGGGCAATTTCTTGTCTTCCAGAGACAGGCTCCTAGGGCTGATGTATTTCTCATAAAGTAACCTGGCATCGCATCAGCTACCTGCAGGAAATAGGAGCTCTGGCTTCTGTGCTTTTCTGTGACTTCAGTCAGATTCCAGCAAATTTAATAGAGTGACTTTGTTGATAGGAATGAGCCTTAGGTCAAGCCTTAATTTACACTTGTGGTCCTATGCTTTAGCCAATCAATAAAGTGGCTTTTCCCTGTATGTCTCTTGAATTCACGGGTTCACATTAGCAGCTGCTTTCAAAGACTGCTGGTAATGTGAACAAACACACTGAATCTTTTCAAGTTCTTTATAGAGGTGAATGTAAGATTTTAGGTTTCTAGACTACAGTGCTTGAACACCATATGACCTGGCTTTACAATTGTAAAATAGTTCAGTGTCCCCTAATTGTGCCTTACTATCTGTATTTGGATTATTTTCCTTCTCAAAAATGAGACATTCAGACCCTTTGTTGATATGGTTCAGGTTGCCTTTCTCTCCTTCAGACCATTTTAGGTCTTTCAGTGTTGATATCTTGCATCAGAGATTGATAGCCTTTAATCTTTCGCCAGTTGAAGACCATGGTGATTTCACTTGCCAGTCTTACAGATATAAATGGGTTATAAACCCATTTTTTTGTCTTTCTGTTTTAACTTTACGAATTAATCTAAATGTTAGAGGGAGCATAGTTGGGGAAGAAGGGGTGGTGTAAAAAAAAAAACCTAGAAGAAAACTGTATTAAACATGTTTCTGTTCACCCTGACTAGCAGATAATACTGCCTGCCCTAATCCTTAGCATCTCCTGTATGTTGTCTTTGCCCTTGGTTTACCAGGCAGTTGACCCTAGCCGAACCCTGTCAGCGGCAGTTCAGAAGGGGCTCTCACAGCAGAGGGGCCTCTGATCTGACAAACTGATTGTGAGGGAGAGATCTAAAGGGCTGAAGCCCTTTCCCAGGAGCTTGCAGCAGCGGCTCTGCTGGGAGGGTGAGTGCATGGGAGCCTCCCTGCAGGGGAAGGAGGGCTGAGCACAACAGGAGACAAAACGAGGCTCAGTGCTCTTTGCCTAATAAGCCTGACAAGGGAAACAACTATATTTAATTTAAAGGCTGTTAAATGGAGGTCAATAGCCAATAATTGTCCTAAGTGAAAACAAATACTGCAAGTCCAGCCTGGACTCTATTGAAATGAGGTAATTAGGAGATAGACCTGTCAATTAAAACGTACAGGGAAGAAGTTGGTGTTGGTTATAGGATAAGCAATATTAATAACAACAATGAAAAATATCAACTGGAAATATGGATGCTAATTTGAGTAACTCCTCATTTAGAATGAAATCTTTATTTTAGAAGCAGATGCTGTCACTTGCAATAAGCCGGGATGGTATTTTAATTCCACAGCCGTAAAGTAGGTAGGAAGCTAATTTGATAATATGTAGATTGATATACACTGAAACTTGCTTAATTAATGGCTAAAGCAACGTTAGCACATGCAGTATTCACTATGACAGTCAGTTAGTTGTCCTTCTGAAAATACTTAAAGCATTATGGTGTAGGCACCTGTATTCTTGTACAAACTTCAGTGTTCAAGTAATTAACTTTTGGACCGTACTCCAAAGTAAATGCCTTTACTGTGCGGGCTTGGGCTGCCTTTAATCTATTGCTTCATCAAAATAGATGAGGTATTGCTGTGCAAAGCAAGATTTGGAATCATGCTTTTCAGAGGAATGCCTGTCTAAACTATTTAGGTTGTGCAGTTTACTGCCAAGAGGTTTTAGGTGCTGGCAACAATTCCAAGAGAGCATGAATTTCTCTGCTAGAAGGTAGGAGGAGATCAAAATGGTTTTCTGTATTTCTAAACAGAATGATCCTAAAAAAGTTTAACCAAAAAGTGTGTTTAGCAGACACTAATCCCATGCTTTGGTATTGCCTATGGTGTGTCTCACAACATGATCAAATACACAATTTTTGGAGCTGTTTATGGCTTTGTTGGAAAAGCCAGCAAAAAAAAAAAGGATTCTCTATCTCTCTGAAGTGAGTATACATGCCTGGAGTTCCTTAGTTACCCTTTTGAACAAAATAATCAAAAGTACTTCTTAAATTACCTGTGTTTTATGATTACTAATCTAAAGAGTCTTATGTCATCCAGTTTTCTCTAAGCTAATGAGCAGCTAATGTGAAAGAAGTGTTTCAGTCTCTGAAAAGTATGTAGTATACATAAAATTCATGCAAGCAATGCTGTTTTATATGTTTATATATATGTGGATGTATAAAGAGAACTGATGGAAGTGATAGTGACTTTCACACAGTGGAATGAGGGGAATCCTTTCCTTGCTCGCTGTTGGTGGTCTGTGTTGTTTCAGTGCTGCCTGAGGGATTTCTGCAGGTGGGATTTGCCATGCCTCACTCTTCTGAGCATGCTGTTGTGTCTGAGAAGGGGGACGTGCTTCAACTTTTCATGGCGTTGGGATGCTGCAAGTTAGCTTCCTTTTAGACAGGATATTGACATGTGCAATCCGCTGGTTAGTACACACAGGTTAAAAATGTCTCATTAGTAGAAGAGGTGCTTCAAGCTCTGACACTAGGGCATTTACAAACTAATGACTTTGTTACAATGCTCAGTCTGGTATTTGGCTGGATCAGAGCATCATGAAGATGGGGAGCAATGATGGAACCGACGAGATTCTTAAGTCACCCTTTTCACTTTTGCCCTCCTAAGAAATAACAAAAAGAGAACATCAACCTGCCTCCTATGAGACAGAGGGAAAGCAGCAAAAGAAGCATGAGTGAATGCAGAGGATAAAGAATCTGGTTTTCTTCTTCGTACTCAGGCACTATGCTGAGTTCCCTGTGCAACCAAAATGAGTAAAAAATTAAACTGATTTGAATAGGAGCTTTTGTTTTGCTCTCAAAATTAATAGTGAAAAAGTCCTCCATAGATAATTTAGTTTTACAAGATTTAAATAAAGCAGGTAAAGCATAAAAGAAGCGTGGGTATTAATAAAACTGAAGTAGGTAAATGCCTTGACAATGAAATTGTGTCTGCTGCTAGCATTGAGCCTCCTTCGTATTGCTGAAATACACCGGCACATTATAAATATACCATCAGATACATTCTTTTAATAGTTTTAAAAATGTCTACTGAATGACACTGCCTTAGAGAGTAGGAGAAAAGGAGAAGGATCTGGCAGGATTACATTGGCTGGGATATGTCTAGTTGTTTTTAGTGTAACATCAGAAATCATGTAGTAAATATGTAAACCACAGAGAACATACTACCACTGGAAGAGCTGCTTAGCATTCTCTTTTCTATACTTCGGGTATTTGATAGATCTCAAAGTCATGATGCTCTGCCAGTCAGGGTATTCCATCTCCTTAAGTGATATCCTTTTCCCATCAAACTGCCCTGTCAGCCGAGCTGCTAAGATCCAAAGCTCCTTAAAGAAATCATTCAAAATTTATATTACCGTATTTTAACCCATTCAAGATTAATAGCTTCTGATACTTTACTCCATAAGTAAAACTAAAACTGGGAATTAAACCAGAGGATATCCACACTTTTTCAGGTATCTGGATACTTTCAAAGATGCTCTTAAAGTAAGTGTAGCAGCTGACATTCAGCTTGATCTCTTTCATGAGTTCTGGTGGCTTACCTTTGTTGAACTCATTTGGTCATGCTGGATTAGGCAAGTCGTTCAATTCATTTTCTTGCTTTCCCCACCATAGTGGAAACAGTATTTCTCATGTTAATAGTGTCCCTTTATAGAATATGTATGCCAGTGTAATTGAGGAAGTGTTATGCACAGCTGTAGCAGAAACCCTTAATGAAATAAAGCTCATGGAGGCAAAGAGCAGTTTGTTCTAACCTTGGAAGGGTGGCAGCATACTTAAACTGAAATACTCAGACATAGAAAATATTATATTCAGTATAATCTGAAAGGATCAGAGTGGTTTGAAAGGGCAACATTATATAGGGGTTTAAATGACACCAATGTTATTGTAACTACTGTCGGGATAAAAATTTTAAGTGTCATTTGTTAGATGCTCCCTTTGCCTTTCCTTTGTATCTCTCTGCTTCTCTCCTTTGTAAATACATTGACTTTTATAGCCACGTTAACTTCTATGGTTTAAAAGTTGTCACTGCTGGCTTTGCAGTAATTACAGCATCACCTTAGCTGCTGACAAGATTGAGGCTTTGAGATAACTCTGCCACCTGGAGATGTGGTTTCTGGGTACTGTTTTCTTCCTGCCACTCTCAGGCTTCCCCTTGGAGATGCGATGGTGCCTGGTAGATTACTGCTCATGTCCCAAATGAATGATTTTAGACAGTATTCTCATCAAAGTTGGCAGGACGTAACTAGTGAGTTCTGAGATTTTCAAGGTTCTGTTTCAAATGGAGCCTTGCTCAAAACAAATGCCTGTTGTTACACCATTTCCTCTTACTGCAGCATTTGTTCTGTTCCCTTAAAGATTCTGCATCTAAAAATAGCAGAGAAATCACACAGCTTTGAGATCTGTGTCTTCACAGTGAAAAAATACCGTTACGGGTAGAAAAACAATCATAATGGTTTCCACTTGTGGTATTCTACATCTGCCTGTATTGTGTGTAGCAGTTTGGCAGTGAGTTCTCTGTCCTCTCCATCTTCACTGATTAATTTTGCAGAAGTTTATATTCTCCCATTTACCTAGGTATTCATATTTCCCTAATACTATATTGCATGTTTGGAACAAGGCTGTGCCCATAATTTTTGTCTGCATCTTGAAAGGATGCTGCAGCAGGTATGGGACAGCCCTCATCCTTGCAGGGAAAAAAAAGGGCACTCTTGACACTTCATTTAGTTTGGAGGCAGAAAAGATAAGGGAGAGAGGAGAAAGGTTTTGGTTCTGTAATTGTTATACCAGTCAAATAAGATAGGGTAGATGGTTGCTAACATTTCAATTTTATAAATAGTGAGAGGTTGCCATGCCTTGGGACACCTCTCAGGGAAGGAAAGCGTTGCATCTAAGGCTGTGCTCCAGAATTCTACCTGCATGGGTGATGCCATAAATAGGAAAAGCATTATGTGATGCAGCTGACAGCAGATGCGTGCTGTTTCATTTTCAGTCCCAAGGGGAGAACTGCCCTTGTGCTGCTTTCCATGTAGCCTTGGTTAGGTAAAGTGAGCTTTCGGCAGAGTCCGGTATTGCAGGAGAGTGCCTTACAGAAAACCTTCCAAGATAACAGCTGGTTATCTAACAGCATCTTGAGTTGCAGCTGAACGTACCCTCGGCTGTTTGCCAGGGCACTGATCACACCTTTGGTTTTCATTGTGAATTCAAAGGGATGGATGCAGTATGTTTTGTCTGAGGAGAAATGGATAGTTTTTATTAATTCCTTGAGTGTCAAGTCTTCCCCTGGGTAGGAGTTCTGCTGAGCACTCAGCTGAGTGCTCAAGGTGGGAAACTGTTGCTGGAACAAGAAAGAATGGCAGAAAATGCAGCTAAACCACAATAATTCTGTACACTTCAACACCTTTGTCTCAAAGGCAAAAATACGATGTTCTGCCAGCAGCAGTAGCACGTATTAGCATCTTTGTGCTCCTTTAAAGCTGCAATACCTTTCTGATATTCAAAAATGAAAATGAACCAAAAGCCATACCGCTAGTATAATACTTTTAGTAGGCTCTACAGTTTTAAAAACGTTCAATGCAGAATGTGGAATAGTAATTGAAACCAACTGTTCTGGGTAGAAGATATTTGTACTTGACCTCCTTTGGAAAGCTCTACTTTGGCAGTAGCATTTTATGTGGTTGCAGGTTGTATTTTCCTGTAAAGCACAGGGAATACCGTGTGATATCCATGAAAATAAACACTGAGCAATTGCACCGCATTTCCAGTTGCTAGGCTGTACTTACTTCCTCTCCCTAGGCAATAATAATGTCTAATCACTGATTTACACCCTTGTGTGTCAGACACCCCTACTGCTACTAATGTATGCTAAACTGCCAATAGCTTGTCACAGTATCAGCATCAGGAGTGGTCATCCCAGAACTAAATGATGCTTGAGCAGCACTGACATCAGTAGGAGTAATCACCATCATCCTTCTACAAGGCTCAGCATAAATCTCTCTTCCCTGCTTCATCCTGTTGTGGTTTTGAAGGCCTGGTGTAAGCTGGCAGCCAAACTGCTGCTTGGTTAGGAGGGAGGAGAGAGAAAGGAGGGGGAACTGGTGAGGGAAGATGCTGCTGTGCTTTTCCTAAATGCAGTTTGTATTTTTAACAAGTTGATGTTTTACTGTTCTCTCCGTCATACTGTACTTTCTGTACAGGATACGAAGCCTATGGGCTTAAAAAATTTCCCTCCTGGAAACAGTGAGAAAGAGGAATGAAAAAGCCAGCCAGTGTAATTCCCAACATGTCATAAAGTAAATGCTTTTGACTGACAAAAAAGGGCTCTAGATTTTTACACAGCTACGGTTAAACTTAGTGCAGTGATACTCTTAAACACATGAATCGATGTGTTTCCGACTACATGGTATAATGCTGAAAACATCTATTGGGACTGGGGGGTATAACTGCTGCAGAGCAGTATTAGAATGTGAAATAAGAAAGACCATTTTTATGTCTTGCACAACGGAGCAAAAGAAGGCTGCCTGGAGATGGGCTACTGATTTTTTGCTTCTGGCTTAAAATAGAAAATCCACAATTAAATTCTCATCCAAAGAAAAACCACAGGGGGCTGAGGTGATGTAATACATACGTGAAAATACATGTGTATTATCTACTGTGGGTGCCAGTGTCTCCATGGCCTCTTATTAAAAGTATTTGTTATTCTAATAAAATCATCAGAGGAAGCTGTTTCTCTGTGTCCTGCTAGGTGTGGTGTTACCTTAACCCGCTACTGGCATGCTGATTGCCTGCAGACAAGAGGTGTCTTGGAGTTGCTCACGTAGCTGGGAGTTTCTGCCTTGCTGCCTGAGCTGTGAGCTCTTTGTCCTTCCTGCTTCAGGGTCATTTCTGCCTAAATCTGTGAAGCTGGCGGAGCTCCATGTGAAGGGGCAGCAGGGGATGGCTGATTGCTTATAGACAGGGCTGCTCAGACACTCTGTATTCGAACAAGCAGTGTGTCTGGTTAGAAGTTGAGCAGTTTGTAATTGTTTGTGCCTGAGGGATGGTGGAAGTCACCGTCTGGATGGCATGCTGTCGGTCAGGCTGTGTGGCTCTATATCACCTCTTATAGGAACAGAAAATAAGTGAAGGCTGAGGCTGCTTTGCATTTGTTAACGTTCTTAATTGGTTTTTAAAATGTCGTACTAAATTCAGTCTCTCTTAACATGGAAACAAAATATTTATCAAACTCACACGTTTTAAAATTTCAGTTTATTTTAAGAAATAATGCTGGTACCCAACAGGACTGTGATACTTATTTCAGACAGGCAGTAGCTGAGATCTGTAAGCGAATAAATGAAGTTATATTTGTTCAGAAATGTGCACATCATTACTGAAGTTTTAACTCAAGGGACCTGGCTACCATCAGTGTCTTACCTCCACTGAGTCTGTTCAGGGCAGAAATGGACCGGTTCTGTGCATTGGACACACTGAGACAGAAGGGCACCAAGAAGTAGTCAGATTAAAGGAAGAAGAGAAGGTTCTTTGTATTAGTCCTCTGCTTTTCCTAAACTTCTGTAACTGACAGGACAGAACTACTTCCTATAATGTGAAGGAGCATCTTTCAGGGGAAAGCTGCCAGGTCGAGAATCCTGAGACCAAGTAATGAATGAGTTCCCGCAGGAGGCACTGCTGTTGTCTGATCTTCAGTGTGTGTGTTACACCTGCAGCTGTAAACAAACCTGGGAATGGTGCTGACATAATGTGTGATCTGTTGATCCATTATAATTCCATTATAATGACAAAAAAAGAACCTGTTTTGCACATTGTAGCAGCATAGTTGTTGTTAGAGAGTTTTTTGGGGTGAGGTTGGTCATTGGTATGGTCAAAATAGGTGGCAGTTGAGGCCCCCTGCAGTAGAGTAGGTGGTGGTAATAATGCTGCCTGTGTATTTATGCTGTTACTTTTCCTTTTTCAGCTTATCAAGTTGAAATGACTATCATCAGGTCAAAGCTCTTTTCTCAAGGGTGAATTTGTGATAAATGAAGTGTACTCTTTTCTCTTTGGTGCCCAGTGTGGCATACAGCAAGAGTATTAATATCAGATACAATGAAGCTATAAATTGCCTTTTCTTAAGGATGGTATTGAAATACCAAGCAATAATAGAGGAGCTACCTATTTTATGTGAGTAAATGAATGTCCTAAGCAGATGTTCAAGACGAAGAAATAAAATAAAACAATAAAAAGCCCTGCCGAAGGGGGATATAAAACTGTCTCATGCAGGTGCTTTCCTAGGAGGAAACTATTTTGATCGCATCATGAATTACAGAAATAGTAACAGGTGAATCTAACACCCTGTGCTTATCTTGCAATAGCTTGGCAAGATTAAGACATTAAATTCTTCTTAGGTGATATGCAGGGGTCCAGCTGTTTGTTTGGTATAGCTGTTCATCATCTGCCCGGAAAGCTTTAGTTATACTTCAAAGATTAATGAGTTTGATGTCCTGTGAGGGTCTGGTTGGGAGATGCTGGATTGTGTGGATTTGGGTCTTGGTTTTTTTTTTTTCTGACATTATTCAGTGGCTGCTCAGTTCTTTTAGGCAAATGTAGGTAAAGGTTTTAATTGTGATCAGAGCCATAAAAGAATAAACAGTTATCTTACAGTTTAGTTATTAGTAAGCTCAATTATCATGGGAAAGATCAATTGTCAATACAATATAATGATTAAAACCAGCAGTGCATTCCTCTTGCTAAAGCTCCACAGTAGTAGTGCACCCATAGTCCCTTTTTGCTTATGTGACAGCCACTGAGACTGGTTTGAAATACAGATGTTTGGGGTTTTTTCTCCTACGTTTTAAATGTTTCTGCAAGTGCTTTTTTAAACTCTATTCGATAGCAGTGCAGAGCTTGGCTTCCTAGGAAGATACTGACGTGTGACTATCTAATGCACATGCACTGATGCAGTGGCTTATGCAGGGAAAGGATGGGGCCTTTCATCAGTGGCCTGGAGCCAGGGCCTAGTGGAAAAAAAACACTGCTTCTCTATTGACTTAAACGGGCCACAGATGGTGTCCTACGTGCACTTCCTTTTCCCATGTAGTTCCCCTTAGTAGCTGAATACTGCAATATTTGCCATATTGGAGATCTTGACAAGATGACATTGTTCCCTTCTGGGTTTGCCTTTGCTCAGGTCATGGTACAGCCTTATTTGGAAGCATTATTCAACCCCAGTTGGATAGGAGTAGGTAATAGCAATCTATTTATTGCTACTAAAAATGGGAGAAATTAACAACAAAATGTGAGTTTTAAAGTATTTCCATGTTTGTCCACTGAGGTACATACCTTCTTTAACAAAATAAAGGTAGATGCTGCACCTGAAAGGTCACACAACAAAAGGTCATGAACATCAACTGAGAGAAGTGACAATCCTGGGAATATTTAGAGGGATGTTTATAGAAGTACCAGTTACTGAGTTGTGAAAGCTCTTCTTCAGCAGCGTTGCTTCGGTCATAGGGGCCAGGAGCCATAGACATCGGGTGGTTTTCAGCTGGGCAAACTACCTCAGTTTTATTCGCTGACATCCAAGGTGCTGTATTTGAGTTGGTTGGAAATAAGCAATGGTAATTTTGGTAGGATGGGGATAATGGAGAGGAAATAGTAATCTTTGGCCTTTGCGTATCTAAAATACCAGGTCTCATTCAGAAGAATGATGGTTAAGTCATGATTTAGGCAAGTAGTGATTCCACATGGGTAAGAGATTAGAATCTGGTCCTAAGAAGTGACACTAACGTGACCACTCGTGTAGTTTGTGATGATTCACTGCCTGTATGTGGTTCAAATGTTGCTGGTGAGATTTATCTAAAGCTGGTTCCATGACTCATTTAAAGTCACTGTGAATTACTGTGATAGAGAGGTGAATAGTCAGTTTGACCTTTTGACTCACGATGAGAAGAAAAAAAAACTGGCTTAATCTTATTAGAAGTCAGATGATTCGGAAAGGGACTGAAAGCTAATCAGCCCTGGGGATTAGTGTGAGGCTTTGATGATTAACGTGGTATTCTCTTCATTGCCTTTTTCCTTTAAGGGTTCCTCAGGCTGCTCCATTGTTCTGGCAGAAATGAAGTGTATGTTTTGATGTAGTCAGTCACTTGAGCCTAATCTTATTATTTTTAGCTGGATTCGTATCATCTTATTAGAATATCTCAGCAACATATAAAGATGCTCTCTTTCAGTTTACTTTCCTGTTAATTATGGTCTTAAGCGACTGAAGATTCAAACTGTAGTATATAATGAAAGAATGAACTAATCACTTTTGGAGGGTATCAGAAAACTTACTTGTCAAGGGAATGAAAACCAAAAGTTTTCACTTTGTATGTGACTTCAGTTCCTTAGTCACAGGGTAATAGTTTTAGAGCAAACTTTCCATTCTAGGAAATAAGAGGTTAAAATAGGAAAATGTAGATGATGGTTCTTACTCAGATTCCACCCAGAAAACAGCTTTATGAGCTTTAAATCCTGAAAAGGAAAGCTTCTTGTTGAAGGTTTTGAGATGTATAGTACTGTCATACATGCTTATCTTAGTTCTTGAGGCTCAGCTTTGAGGCAGATGGTTTCAGGTGAACCCTCAGGGCTGGTCTGAAACAGGAGCTCATTGTGCATCTATTTAGGGCTATAGATCCCCGAGATGCACCATCACACCAGAGGGTTCATTTTTCTGGTCCTAAAAATAGCAATCATAATTGCCTTCATTGGAAACAAAACTTCAAGTTACTTTAACTCTAATCACTGGGGTACCATCTGTCTAAGCTGCCTCACTGCTGCAGTGAACTTGGCTCTGGATGGGGGTTAAGACCATCTGCAATTCAACTTGTGTTGTGCTGATACTCCATCTTCATGCTGTGGTGGCAGCTGCAGTCAGAAGGTGGAAAAAGCAGTAGTCCTGTTCCAAATAGGAACTGTGACTAGCATTGAAGAGTGTAGTGTTCTCTGTTGAGCAGAGGCAGAGTTAAGACCATTACCTTCCGTCGACCTGCGGTTACATACTATGTCATCTTCAAGTATGGTACGAAAGGGGCAGTTTGCAGTGTAGCACACTCACAATGAGATTTTTGGGGAAATACAGAGCAACAATTCATGTAGCTGAAGAGGATAGCCCTGTGTTTGGAGGGACAGTGGCTTGTGCTGTTGTATAGCAAACAAGAAGTTGCCTGAAATAAAATAGCTCGGTAGATGCTGGATTTCACCCAGGTTTCTTAAGCTTGCCACAGAGGAGAAGGTACTGGGCTTCACAGAGGTTTCTTAGGCTTGCCACAGAGGCTGTGTGCAACCCCATGTAGACTTCTATGTAGCTTATATAACTGCACATGGTTTGGGGGTAATCTTTCCACAGCTCTGATAACTTTGAGTTTGGTTTGGTTTGCTCTTTGAAATATGAAAGCAGGCTGAGATTTTGAAGCAGAAGATGCTATCATCGAGTTAAGTGTGATTGATTTGTCATGGCTCATTTTAGACTAGGAATGCTTTTCTTCTAAAATGAGGTTTTATTCTGCATTTTTCAGGTTATGGATCAATAGTTAAGCACAGCTGCTGCTTAATCTTTGAATACTTCAAACACTGGTTGTTTTAAGAGTCGTGAACACATTCTGCATCTTTAGACTTCAAGTCCCAGATGCCTGATTTTAGTGCTTCTGTAGCTTCCTTTACCTGGGGATGTATATGGGATACCCCAAATTGTTAATGAATGTATCTTTAAAACATAAAAGGAAGAAAAATGGGAATGCATGTGATAGACTAATTAATTTAACCTGGATTTAGAAGGCTGTTAAAGTAATGGCTGTACAATCCAACTTTTCCATAAACTGAGCTGCTCAGAATCTGTGTTTATATGAACATCCATGACATTAAAATAGTTATATTTAGATACTGTTATTTAAAATTTACTACAAGTGAAATATGCAATATCAGGGAGTCTCTGACAATATGTAGGTCAAAAATACCTGTCTCTGGGAGGCAGAAAATTCACCATATTTAACTTCAAAAAAAAGGAGTTTTCCCACCAGCATCTGGCACAGTACTTGGAAGTACCGTGCTTCCATGAACTTCAGACCTGTATCAGCATTCATTGTTCATGAATGAACAAAGGTGAAAAGGACTTACTGTCTGTCCTGTTGGAGTCAAGGCAGTTCTCGTGACCTCTGTTCCACAATTCTTGACTTCTTACCTTCATCTCACAGTTTCTCTTCAACTATTTCTTATTGCCATTATAGTCTAGGTCTAGTTTTGTCCTGAAGCTGTTCTTGATCTGTGGAGATGGATTTGCTGGGCTTTGTGTGTCCGTTCGAATGATAGAGATGATTCAAGATGGAATTCAGCAGAGGTTGCAGTGATTAGGCCAGCATTAGTGAATAATAGTATTAAATGGTCCCAAGTTTGGACCAAATGCTTAAGGGTTTTATTCTGGATGCACTGTGCAAATTGCCTGTAACCTGTTTGAATAGTTTTTATTCATTTTTTTCAGTTTCAAGTGAATGATTTCCATTGCAGTTCTCATTTATCAAAGTATTATACAGAATGAGCGAACTGGATTATTTTTTGGCTACAAAGCATCGTAGATGTTAATCCAGCTGCCAATTGCTTTTACAAACTGGCTTGGCTGTACTTGATCCTATCAGCCCCTACTGCTAAGACCCTTTGTGAGTTTTGTAGTGCTGAAAGCAGAAATTCCCTAACCCAGTGAGGAGAGTGCATTGCTTGTATTCATTAGAAGTATCCACCAGTGTGGTTTTTAGGGGGATGGAGCCCTTGTTTTGGTTTTCCCTCTTAGTTTTTTTTCTTAGGTCAGCAAGGGGAAAAAAAAAAAAACACAACCAAGCGCAGGACATGAATCAGAACATGCAGTTGTAGCAGCCAAAACTAAAGAGCATGAGAATAGTATCGTGAAGATAGCAAAGCATTGTGAGGTTAGCTGAGATACCATCTGGATTCAAGCTCCCCATCGCTTATTTTCTTGATCTCATTAGCAGGCTTCATAAATCACCATGGAAGACATGGAATTAAAGGAAGCCTGCCCGCAGATAGAAAAATGGATTTGCTGAAGAAGATAAAAGTCAAAATGGAGGTGTCTGATTGGAATTCAGGTTCAACTTGGCATGTATAGTGTTATTATGTGCATTGAAAGAAAAAAAACAACCAAAAAACTAAACAGAAAAACCCCAAACTTCACAGTTATTCTGTAAATTTAAATGGCATTTTTACTGAGCTGGAATTGGCATTCTTAATGAGTCTTGAACTCACTAACAAATAAACAAAGCAACATTTGAAATCAGTCCCATTAAATTCAGTCTCTTGAGAGAAGCCTGAGGGCATTTGTAAAAGGCTGCAAATTTAGAATTTGAGATCTCGGTATGAGAGTGAGGTCAGGCTGAGATGAGCCTGGGATTCTGCTGGTGTTTGTAAGTGCTATCCATGACAAGCTTTCTTTAGGACCTTGGCTTCGAAACATCACAGAAAACCAGATGACAGTGGTACCCCTTACCACTGCTGAAAGAATGGTTGAGACATGTTCCGTGCTCATCGCTGCAGCCTCAGTCACCAGAAAGGATTCCTGTGGGGCCATGTTCATCCTTTGCCCTGTAAGACTTGAGAAATACAATAGAGCTGACAAAAGTAGTTTTTAATACTTTGCATACTAGAACTTATCAGACAATACCACATTTTCCTTACAGGCTTCGTACATGGCAGTGATAAGGGGGGAGAATAAGAGGAGGCAACAAAGGAATGCTAACATTAAAAATACACAGTTAGTGGACCAGACTGTTTTTGAACGTATTTGATGACTTAAACATTCTTTCTCTGTCCTTTGAATGTTAATTGGGTTTGCTACAGGTTGTAGGACATGCATTTTTCCAGGAAACACCAGATACAACACAAAGAGCAGTAGTGAATAATATAGAGTAATTATTTCTCTCTGCCTTTCTTAGCAAGGTGGATCTAAAATGAACTGCAAGTTCTGTAACAGGGAAGAAAATTCTGTAGTCCTTTCTGATAAGGATAAAAGAAGGCATTGAGTATCCTCTATTAACAAAAATACCTTAAACACACAATAGGAATAGCTCTCCTTTGATTTTTATACTTAATCTAGTATAGTTTATTCGGCCTGTGCTCTACACATTTATACAGCACAGACTTTTGCCTTGGCATTACAGCATTGTATGATACCAACTCTGTCACATAAAAATGTGACAGTTGTTTAGGGAACTAACAGTTTCTTAGCTCCTTGAAAGAAGTGTCCAGTACTTTGATAGTTTCGGTATTTTCTTGTCAAAGATCTCAAAATCACTGTTTTCCCCAACTTCCTCTTGTTTTTTTTCCCCCTTCTAATACACATCTTCACAAACTGCGCTTGAAAAGCTTCACAGAGACATTCACCTAAAGATAGAATAAGTTTTAAATAAATCATTCAAAAATTAGAGGTGTTTGCCTCTGTCATGTACTGTTATTGTTTGCCTCAGAGACCTATGGTATCATTGATTTCTGTAGTGGATAAGCAACCTCTTTGAAGATCTGGTTTGACCTTCTGCATAATGTAAGTCATATAATTTCACTCTGTGAGTTGACTAATCATCCTTTCTATTGGATCTGGTCACTTGTGGTAAAAATTCAACTTACCCTTTAGAAACACATCCGTTCATTCTTTTGAAAACAAAACAGGAAAGTTTCCAGGTACTGATTAACATACCACTTCCTTTGATAGTCTAATGACTTAGTTATGGATAGTACGTGAGAAATTGCATCAAACCCTATTGTGAGGCTTTCTGCAGTTGGCTATGCAGTGTTAGTGTCTTGTCTTGGGAAGGCTCTTCTGGTTCTAATGCATCAGTGCTCTCTAGTACTTACTAGGAAAAGCATGAAGATAGAGTTGTTTAACCTGAATTTGTCGATGCACTGAAATGATTTTCTCACAAAGGTTTTTAGTTTATCACAATCTGGACAGCAGGCAGATGGACCTGGAGCAGGCACACCAGCAGCATGAGCCTGTCATAAACCAAACTGATTTCCTTCTGATGCTCTTTGTAATTCCTCAGCAACACAAGCCAGATATGTTAGCAAATAGCTGCAGTGCTGCAGAGTCTGCAGCTCCAGAGGAGTATGCTGTGTGGGCTACCTGCAACTGGAAAGCTTTTTTGGTGTTCTGAATTCCCAGATTTTGTTCTGAAATATTCAGATCTTTTTCTGAAATTGAAGGGGACTTTATTTTGGAGCAGTATTTTCATTGCCATAGTTGATTATTTTGAGGTATTAAGTATTCAGGTGAGTGCCATATCTAGAACCATAGGTTTATAGTCTCAGATATCCATGCTCTTGGCTTCCTCTGAAACCTACTGACAGCCCAAGGCTGGGAGACACCAGCTGTCCAGGGTGAGCATGAGCTGCCCTTTCTGATGTGGATGGCAGATGGGTTATCTCTAAACTGGGAGGGAATACTTAAACGGGACTTCAAGTTTTTGTGCTGAAGAAACAGACCCCCAGCACTGTAACTCATTGTAGGGCTCTTGTACTGGAGAAAGGATCAACTTAGAGTCTCATCTGAATGATTCTGAGTAACACTAGAGATGAAGAAATAGCCCAAACCAATCCAAACCCAGAGCTCAATCCCAGCGCGACTGCAGTCAGTTCTGTAGAAGTTAGGATATTTTGAACAGCAGAGGGGGTCATATTTTTGTATGTATAACCTTTTACCTTTGCTTGATTTGCATTAGTATCCATGCTGCTGTCTGTGAAGGAGGAGGCTGAGTGGGGACAGCCCCATGCCCAGGCTTGAACCAAGCTTTTTATGTAGAAAAAGAAAACAGCAAAATCTTCCATGCGGTGGCATCTTCTTCCTCTACACAACCCTTACTTGTGTTTTCTGAATAGTAAGGTTCCTCTAAACCACTCTGAGAAAATTGCAGTCAGAGATGCATGCTCTGACACAGCAGAGGTCAGGCCCTTGAGTGTCAGTAATTGCTTATATGCAGTACAGGCTAGTTTATGTTGGGGTTAAAAATGACTTTGCTGTAGAACCAAGGAGGCTGGGAGCATGTCAACAATGTATTAGTCTGTGTGTGAAATGCATCAGTGGGTATGGCTGGGAGAAGGTAGTAACTTATTCACCTCCTTAGTTAATTTTTCTGTATTTCATTGGTAGTAAATATGCTTGTTAGCCAGAGGTTAAATAAGAATCAGTCTTAGATAAAAGTATAAGCTTGCAGTAAGAGGCAGAGGTGTTTTTCATTCTGGGTGAAATTGCTACATAGAAATGTGCTCAAAATAACTTAGAGTATAAAGCGAAGGCAGATTTAAGTTTTATATCATGAAGCCCTTGATTATTTTTTTCCTTTTAAATTTCAAATGTAAATGCACCTGACTTTCCTGCTGAAGATCACTTCTGGTTTCCTGGTGATTTATGCTTGGTGGAAATTAAGGTTGATTGATCTTCAAAGCTCTTGGATTTCAAGAGTGTGTCCTCCGTCACTTCTACATGTTCAGGACAGCAGGACTTAGTTTTTTGTAAGCATTAGGCTGCAACTGCTGTCATTTTTACATTACTTGCTATATGACAGACTTGTACAGTTTCTCCAGTGAATTAAGGCAGAGGATAGATTCTAAACTATGCTTCAGTTCTCTACTAGTTAATGGTTAAAATTTGCATTGCAACATGTGAGGCTTTTAGTTTGAAGGGATATTTTAAATGTTAATGGCATCTGTTTATCTGTGAATTCATCCTCCCAGTGCTTATATGTTGTAACAGCTCGATGTAGAAGAGGTCACATCCTAATGGAAGCTCTGTGGGGGATCAGTAACTGCAGCAATCCAAATCATTTTAAAATCGTGGCAAAAATAGCTGGCACTAAAATAATTAGTTATGAAGGGCAGCTGTCTCTAAAATGCACTCTAAATAAAGTAGGGCTGAAATATGAACTTGATCTCTTTTCCTTTTACAACTCTGGGTACTTCTTTGTTCTTTACAATTGCCCATTCTCATAAACCGTAATGAACATAAAAATCTTTACGTGAGCTCAAATATTACCTTTTCATTGGAAAACATGTTGAACTTGTGTGTTCCCGAGCACAGTTCAACTGGAGCCTTCAGGTTAGTTTCCTAGAGGAGCCATCCATGCTTTCAGTGGGGCTATGTTAGTTAAAAAGCAGACAACTACTGGGACCTTAAGCATGTTTACAGTGTGGCTAGTTCGGATAAGTCCTTTACGGTAAGTAGCTGAAGGAGGCACTGACCATCTGGAGAACTCCTAACTTTTGTAAAAGTCTTTTTAACAGAGCGGATCTGTCATCTCATGATGGGCTACCATACAAGGGAGAGGAACAAACAGTTCAAACTGTGGCAGCTTGAACTAAACAAGTGGCATGTACAGAAAAGATGAGGCAATGATGAAGATCAAGATTTTCCCAGAGAAAAGGGTCAAACCACTTGTCCCCAGCAGCACAAAATGTGGATTAGTGATAGAGGCACATGTAAGCAGCTGTGTTCATGTCAATATGGGTAAGGGGCTGGTAGGAAGGAACTGGCTTTAAGTGAAGAGCTGGCCTTAAATGGTCTAACATGACAAGGTCACAGAGATTTGTGCAGTCTTAAAATGGCATCAGATGTGTGCTGAGATCCACACTTTTTCAGCCAGTTGTACAAACGCATTTTAATTTATAGAAATCATATATAGTAGTTCACTGAGTGGTGATTAATTTGGTTTTAGTTTGTTTTTTGGAGAGTTCTTGCATTGGTGTGAACACTAGTTAGACTGCAGGTTTAGTTTAACAGCATTTTGGTTTTGTACTAATGATGTGTTTGAGTCATTCCAAGTGGGAAATGCTTAGCAATGTAGATAAGAATCTTCTGCTTTGATAAAAATCAAACTGGTTTTGAAATTAAAATAGTAAAGCTAGTGGGGGGAAATAGCTTCAGTTTTGTAGCATTTATTTTCTCACATTTCTTCATGATGTGTTTGCAGGCTAGGATCAGTGG
Organism: Forpus xanthops; assembly: GCA_032466535.1. Classification (NCBI taxonomy): domain Eukaryota; kingdom Metazoa; phylum Chordata; class Aves; order Psittaciformes; family Psittacidae; genus Forpus; species Forpus xanthops. The sequence continues at coordinate 22,145 of JASSUY010020623.1, forward strand.
GAGACCTCTGTGCAAAAAGCTTTCTACAAAATGTTGTTCTTGCAAGTTTTTGAAGTCACTTTCACAGATCAGACAAGGTCAGGATAAGCACACATATTTTTACCTGCTTTTACCTAAATAGGAAATCTATACCATATCAGGCTTGCCCATTACTAGTTGAAAGATGTTTTTAGCATAGATAGGAAGCTCCACACCACTGGCTTTCGCCTGTTACCTGGCAGTCAAACTGTAGGAGAAGCTTCTGCTGAGCTGATCTTTTTGCAGAACAAAAGTTGAAAGGCCCATTGGAGCAGAAAGTGAGATGGGCCTTTCTGTGGGTTTGTGCTGAACTTTGATGCTGAATAAAAGTGATGAAAACCTAATGACCATCTTGTTCTAAGAGCAGGACTTCTTTGCCAAAAGGCTGCTAATAGTTAAGCCCCTGGAGCAGATGCCTAAGGAGGATATGGATTCTTCATACTTGGAGAAGATTAGAGCGTAAGTGCACAAGATGATGGGCAATGCGTTGGCTTTGAAGCTAGCCCTGCTTTGGGCAGGTTGTTGGAGTGGACATCTCCAGCCATCCCTCCTAACCTAAACCTTTCTAAGTTTGTGTGTGAAGGAGAGAGGGTACAAGGCTGTATCAGTTATTGGGTAGGTATGTGTCCTATGTTTACTTGTGGCAGTGTGGGTTTGCAAGGTAAGAGGCTAACTCTCCACAATACGTACTGTGGTTTTGGTGATGCTGGTTTCAGTAATGTTAGTTTTTTCTTTCAGTGATGTCACATGCAAGATTAGGAAGAGCTGGATGTGTACTACACTCTCTTTGAATTGGCAGTCATTAGCAGCCCATAATGCTGTATGAATCCATTTTGGCTAGGTAAGGAAACTGTGTACAGGAAATTTATGCATAAGAGTTGTCCCATTAAAGTCAAAAGGACTGCATAAGGGACTAGATGTTTGAAGTAGGTCTCTCTGAAGAACCAAGCCCTAATGCGTAGGTTGCTGGGGTAGCTCAAATGTAATTAGGAAAAAACATCTTCGAAGTAATCAGTGGAGGCACATAACCTGTGTCACTTGGTGCTATAAAAAAGGTGGATGTGTTATTCCGTTCTAATATATTAACACAACAAACAAATTGTTTTTGCAATTAGTTTTGTTCTCGTTCAGGCAAAATTGCAGTGGAAAGCCCCATGATAATGAGTATGACATGCACATTAATATAAAATGAATTCATTATGATCAGTATTACTACAGCAGATTCCAAATGAATTAATAATGACAGGATAGTCAAAACTAAGTGGAACCACACGTAGTTGAAGGCACAACATGCTGTTAATGACACCACTGAACAGGGGTAGCATTAGAGATTCTGTGGAAGAAAATTGTAGCCTTGGGTACGTAGCGCTTGTTTCTGTGTTTAGTTGTCAGCTGAAACAGTTGGTAAAATATATTTATTGGCCAAAGTAATGTTTTTTAATTTTACACAAAAAATGCTGTTTTCTTTTGACTATTTTAAAGTAATTTTTAGTGAGAACGTGGTATAATGTGCAGGCTGAAAACAGAAGACATTTCACTTGGACAGTTCTAAATAAGTTTAGTTTTTCCACTGAAGATAAATAAATGTGAATGTGTAGATTTTAGATATAATTTTAGTCCACGTTTTTCATGGAGAAAATTTTCAGCAAGAGCTGCTTCATGATGCTGTGGCTCTCCTTTGCACTTTCAGTCTTTAAGGTTATTTTCTTAGTTTAATAGTAAACTTGGTGTAAGGAGAAACAAGTTCTGTAGCTTAACTTTTAATAACGCTTAAGATATCTTACCTTTCTTCTCACCAGGTAGTAGTTTGCACTACTCCCAGGTAGCACTGTGTCCTGGTCCTTTTTCCTGAGTCTAAAATGAGTTCTCGGGTGGGAGGGAGGGGGAAAGATGGTAACAATAGCACAACACATAGGAGCTGTCAATTCAGGTATGCATAAACTAAAATAACAGCTAGCAGTATTAGTTCTCTGTTCTAATTAATCTGATTACTAGACACAGCTAAGAAAGATATAAGAAGCCTTGTTGTTTTCTTACATACAGACACTGTTTTTATAACTAACCCAAAACCCCCCTTCACTCTTACTTAAATTTCTTCTTTTGTTTGTAATAGTGCATAGAGGAAATAGCTTATTTTAATAGGTAGAAGAAAAACAGTGGGCAACTCTTTTCCCTAGAACTCAGTTCCATCGGATCTTATATATTTGATGATGGAACAGTGTGGGTTTTATCTAGTAGAAGAAGCCAAGTAAAACGTTATTTCATGAAAATACTTAAGTTTTTTCTGAGCGAAACATTTAAAGGTTTTGCTTGGAAAAAAGTTCTGGTTTAAAATTCTCCTGTCTCTTTTCTAAATGGAAACGGAAGCCAGATTATCTTTTTTTTCTGAGCTGTTATTTCAGAAGGTTCACGTTTTTCATTATCGGCTTCAAAACTGACATTACCAATTACTTAATGGAATAAAATTTAATCTCCTTACTCCTACCTGTTGTTTAAGGGAGGAAAAAAGTGATCCTTTACCTTTTGAATTTGTTGCATTTCAGTGCCATAAAAGTAACCATTCTTCCTCTATTATGAAACGTGACGAATAAGAGCATCTCCACTCCATTTGTCTTTTATAACATCCATTACTCTGTGAAGTTCTAGTGTGTCCTCTCTTTATTTGTCTCATCTATAAACATCTCAATCTTAGCGTACTCATTTCTTATGGGCAAAGTCTTCTCATGCATCTAATCGGTTTTGTCATCCATCAGTGAATCCTTTGTACCCTAGAAAGAATGTAGCAGAGAGAAGATGACCAAAGCTTAACGGTGCTAAGGAGAAGTGTACAGCACAACAGCATTTAATATAGCAGCCTTAAAACCATCTATTTCTACCCTCTGGTTTACAGTAACATCAGAGAGGATATTTCTGGACTTAAAATGTATTTACAAAAGCAGCATAGTTAAATGATTCAAAAGAATACGTACATTCATTAGAAACACTGCTGATTAATGATCATATTCCCTATATTTCCCCCTGTATCACAGTTTTAGGGAAATGCTTTTCTCACGATACTGATTATGAGCCTTTTCCTTTTGGATAAGCCTTGTCAGTTAGCTATGTATAAAAACATACCGTGGTAGCCATTCTGCAGCACTCTTGAAATCGGTTGTTAGTTTCACTGCAGGATTGAAAATCAGAATGAGAAACTGTGCTTTACTGACAGAAAATAATGCTGAGAGTTGCCTGTATTTTCTGGTACAGCTGAGGTTAATTCTTTTTCATTTAAGTTCTTTATTTTTTTAATGCAGCAAGAACATTTGCTTTCTGTAGTCTTTGCTTATCAGCTGATGGCAAACTATTATCATTGTTGGGCAACTCTGGTCATAGACTATTATCTTTGATAAGAGGCATCAGAATAATTGTGCTCTACTGAAGGCAAATTATTGCAGTTGGGCAACTGTTAACAGATGTGTTAAAATTCTGTTTTACTTGTACATCCACCACCCTCTGTGTTTTTAATTCTAAATGCAGGATATGCTCTTAGTTCCCATGCCGAGGAGGTTTTTTTGTCTTAAATTTCCATTTAAAAATCTCAATGAAATAAAGAAGTGAAGTTTACCAAGAAAACGGGAAATTCTAAGGCCTATGGATGTCATTTGTGACCAAATAATAGTATTTGATCTGCATATATCACTAAAACTAAGGTCTTGACCTTTTTATGTACTCCGTAGAATGGCTGAGGTTGGAAGATGCAGCCCACCTGCTCAAGTAGGGTCGCCTAGAGGTGGTTGCCCAGGACCATGTCCAGACACCTCTTCTGAGCATCCCCAAGGAGGGAGACTCCACAGTCTCTCTGGACAAGTTTTGCCAAGGAGATATATTTTTCTTAGACCCTGATCATTGACTGTTGCAATAGTCTCAGTCTTATATGGCAAGAAAGTTCTTGTGCTGTACCTCTGCATGACTGGAGCGGGGCCAGGGTGTATTCTTGCTCTTCTTATCCTTAAACCTCTGCTATTTTTATTGCATTTCTTAGTGTCTCACATCCCCAGTTATGCCTTAATTATGTTGGAGCACAGCCTTCTGGAATTACTACCAAATTACAGATATATAGAAATAGTTTTATACGCTCTTACAGTTGAGGTATAGACTTCTCAATTTGAGGTGGTTTCTTTGGCTTTATGCTGTCTTCTCAAAAAAAAAAAAAAATCATTGTGTAGATGCATTACTAATCATAATATATTTAAGGCAGTTTACAAAATGGTTCACAAACAATATAATGTCATTCCTGTATGAAGTGCCAAAGGATCCTGAACTGAAGCAGGTAATGTGTTATGAAAGAGTCTCTCTTGTTGTGCCTTAAAAGTCAGATCCTCATAACTTCATGTTCCTCATTTCTTTAGGTCAGTAGTTGCTCTCAGGCAGAGATGTCCATGGCATAATAGTGTTTCTGGTTTGTAGCCTCCTTCAACAAGCCCTGTGGCAGAGAGCAGGTTGAGGACTAGATGAATCATTTTGGCAGCAGCATCAGTTCAATCTCAGCAGCAGGGAAGGTATCACAGCTAAAGATACTGACTGGGAAAGAGCTCCTGTTACAGGAAAAATCAATTGTGCACACAGTCAACTGCCTGAAATAAGTAAGGTGGCTGGTGTTACTGTTGTAGATGATGATATTGAAGCTGAAAATGAAGAAAAGGTCAAAACCATACTTTGGACTGTCGTCTTACTGCTTGTTCAGCATGGGAATGTCTCTGAGATGGCAGGTAATGCTGAAACCAGAGGAGTGTTACAAATCAGCTGCAGGCTTAGAGCTCAGATGCATTTGGTTTCTTTTGGAAATTATTCGAATTGGTCACTGTACAGGATCCAACTTACTGTTCTGTAGAACTGTTGGGCTTTTTTAAGGTGTGATCTTCCATCTGAATCCCGAAGAGGCAGTTCTATGTACGCGTTTAAATTCAGTATACAAATACATCTATGGAATACAACATTTAAGAGCCAGGAAAAGGCATATAAACCTGTGTCAGGGAGCATAGGATTCAGGAAGGAGGGAGTAGATGACCCCTGCCTTGTTCTGCTCCGTTATTAGAGTTTGGAAGAAGGTTCACATTGAGGAGTTTGAGTGCTGTCCTGTTTGAATAGAGAAGGCTTGGCTGGAGCTAAGGGATATCTGGAGGTGCAAAAGTGCAACCTGTAACACCGCCATAGGAAGTACTTGCATGTTAAATAGCACAGTCTAAGGCTTTCTTGAGATAGCAAGGATATCTCTGCTTGGTGACTGAAAAAAGCCTGTTGATGCAGCGCTAGCTGGGCACTGAGCCAGATGACATGATGGTGACAGGGCTGAAGGCCAGGCTACTAATCAGAGGTAGAGCTGGTGTTGCTGTCCTGCCTTTCAATGGTAGAGTAGCTGCTGTGCAGTCATGATTATAGCTTGGGGTTTCACTAGGTTTTGAGAATTGAGCTTCCTGTTCCTTCATTCCCATCCCTCATTGCTTTGCAACATCCAGTCCATCTCTTTTACTTTCAACTGCCCTCAAGCTGGTGAGTAAAAGTAAGAGCTGAGCAGCTCTGAACAATCTCTCTCCATTGCTGTTTTCACAAATGCAAATATTCAGCTTTGTTGATTCTAAGTAGCAATTGGCAGTAAAGCTGCAGAATAATCGCTTTTGAAATGGAAACCAATAGTATCCAAATTAATTGTCCTGACTGTAAAATGACTTGTAGGAGTATTTTTCATTCTCTGGTGACTTGGTATACTGGAGCTAATTAATGTTTTGAAAAGCTATTAAATAAAAGGTAATCTTCATGAATGGTAGCTATAGTAAGATCAAGTAATTCAGCTCTTGTAAGTAATCTTCATTCAGGCCAATCATCTGTGTAACCTCCCTCATACAGAGATAAGGATTGCTCTTATGCACAGAGGTTGTGTAATGACACAAGCATGCAGTGACAAAACCTTGTCTGTGTGTATACCTTAATGTTGGAGGGTAGTAAAACCAAATGATGTTTCATCTGTTTCTGTTTAATATGAAACGTATCCCTGTTAACTCCGGTGAGAATATCAAGAGTAAGTGTACTTGGATTTCTTTAAAGGTTTCTGGTAAGTTCTGTCTGGTTCCCTGGGTCATATGTCCCCCACAAGAGCTGTTTAAGGTCTCCAGAAGATGAGTTTATTCAGAGCCTTTCATTCCTTTCTGGAGCTGGAGTACGTTTGGTGCTTATCAGTGCGCACTTCAAAACTGCTTGATGAACTGAAGCAACATATAATTAGTAAAGGTGATCAAGGAACTGACTTCAAAACCCACACAGCTGCTCCTAACCATATTACAAATGCAAAACTAGCCAGCAGAATAGGTGTTGAGTGGGCAGAGAAGAAAAGCAGTGCTGGGAGTAGGGGAGCAATGTCCTAGTGAATTAAATCTGAAAGAAATAGTGTCTGTTTGCCACACAATAGCAGTAACCCTATTAAGCTCTTTGTCGCGCCTGCAACAGTGAGGCCCTGTTCCCTGTGTGGCATTTATAAACGGACAAGTTGAGGAATGATGATGTGCTGACGTGGAGGTTTGCCTGTAAATTCTGTTGAGATTGTGTTGGAGAATATCTTTGCCTTGTTCTTTTTTATCCCCATATGACAGCTTGCTTTAGATTCTCTCGCTGGGGAGGTAAATAGCACATTTCTGGGGCAGGGGGACTTAGCATCATTTTCATTTGTATGTATTGCATCTCCTTTCTGTGTTTTGATTTTCTAGTGGTAAATACCTCTTGTCTCCACTGCAGAGTGTGTAGCTACTGTATAACAAATGAAATAATAAAACTTTAATAGAGTGGGTAACCATTACCATATTAATCATAAATAATTTCCCTTTATCTGGTTACCTAAGAATCTGTTCTTCAAAAAGGAGACTCATTATCCTGTGAATGTGTTGGTGGTGTGAGTTGGACTGCCAGAATGAAGTTGCAATGTCAGATGACTTCTTTTACTGTCAGTAGTATTTGATTGTCTATTTTCCACCACTGTATTGTAAATGTAGCTAAACTGGTACCCTGAGGTATGCAGTCAATCTGCTTTTTGCTAAGGGAGTTCTATTTGGGTCCTCTCTAATGTGAGTCCTCAATAAGGCAGATAAATATTGAGAAAAAATGTATTGATTTTAAATACAAAGAAATGCTTGAAGAGAATTTAAGGCAATCTTTTGAAAAACCAACCAACCAACAAACTCAAAACCAAATATAACGTAAGCTTCGTCTTCCGCAACAAGCAAAATCATCTCTTCAGAAAGAAATCCTATGTAGTGTTTCAGGGATCTTTTTCTTCAGGAAATGGCACAGGCATCTAGGACCCCATTTATTTATGCAGTGAGTTCATGTAGTGAAATAAAAGTGTTAGTGATGCTGAAGCTCTGTTTTAGGGTGAGGATGGATTGCATTCCTTCCTTCCCTCTAGAGAAGTTATCTGTTTATGTTTTGCCTTTGATACATGCATGTTTTAAAAGGAATATTTGGGAGGTCCTCTAACACGTAGCTGTCTGATAAGATTAAATTTTAAAGCAAAAGAACATGAAAAATAATACGGATCTTAAATACAATTCCATTTTTCGGAGTAGCTCAGGACAGGGTTGGAACTGAATGACCTTAAGGTCCTGCCCATCCCTGCCCATTCTCTGATTCTGTGATTACACAGTGGCGTAATTGTGCTGCAGAGCTTAGCTGAAGGTAACTGCGTATTTTCTCACATTTGGGGAGTTTCTGCTGTGCTCAGCAGTTGCAGACTTGTTTCTAACCAGACTCATCTAGTTTAAAGGCAGTTCAGACACTTCAGTGCAACCGACATTAATGTGCTGTTCTCCTGCAGGTAGTGATACAGCTACTGTCTGCGTGAGGTTTTCGTTTCTTGGGTACTTCAGTCTTGCCTCCTTGTCTATAATCCTACTCTCTTGTCTATTTTTCACTAGAAGAAATAAAACCAAATGTTAATAAATAAGGCTTAGGAATGGCCTGTCTGTGGTTCTCGAGGGAATCAACAAGCTTTAGTCACTGATCAGTGCCCTGTGTGGTTTCGCTGTGCTTTCCAACTCTGATACGGAACATAGCAGAAGTGGTTGCTCCTCCTGTTTGTTGCCTTGCAAGCTGTGGTTATAGGCTAATGTGTTGTAATCATTTCAGACCTGCTCTGAAATGCTTATAATACAAACACAGATTATAAGTGAAGCATAAAGTTTCATCGTAATAAACTTAAGAAGTATAAGCTTGTAGTCAAGATTCTTCCTAGGCGACAATCAGACTGATCATGTAATTTCTAGTAAGCCAGTTGGTAGTGAGCACGCAGGGTAAGCACAAAGCAATTTTTCTTATTTCATGTTCTTTTTAATTGGTTTGCTGCTAAAAGCACTTTGGGTGGTACTTAGTTACATGTGTTCCTGCATTATATTCCCCACCCTCCTTGGAGAGCATCAGACTAATTAGAAACCCTGAGCTCTCACTCGTAATTTATAATCTGGCAACGGAGTCAAAGAAATTAAAGAAGTACTAGGAGCAGACCTCTCTGACACGGACCAAGGCAGTGCTTCTTTACAGAAAGGTCAGTATCGTTGAGAGGCTGAGATATTATAGGTGCTCCTAACTTAACACTCAAGTATCAGTAATAGTAATGAGTTTCTCAGCCTACACTCAAGAGAGTCTAAAATTAACCCCGTATCATCTTCAAACTTTACCTCAATCACAGCAATTAATTAACAGGCACTGAAAGAACTTTAACAAAGGAGATAAGTGAAAGGACTCTGAAGGGAACAAGAGACACTTTTATTTTATGTTTCAGCCCACTCTTTCCTTTTCCCAGCACTGTTTGGAAATGATACTGCTTTGTGAAATCCTGCAAGAATACTTTATTAAGATCAAATCTTTGACTTAATGGAGACTTAAGACCTTGAAATTAGTGTGTAACTGTGTTAATTATGTGCTTTTAAAAGTAATTTTTTGTGGAAAATTATATGTCCGTAAGTGTAGAGTCTAAGGCATATCTGCTGAAACGCACACACAAAAGCAGTCAACAGTAGCATTGGTTTTACTGTTATACTTCACCAGACTAAGCCCATTTAACAATAAAATCTTTCCTGAAGAAAACTGTTGCTTAACTCATTGACTTTATGGCATCTCCTGAGAGACTCTGAGCCAACTTGGTTGTTAATTCTGACTGTGATGGTGGTATTTCTGGTTGTCACACTGCTGTGAATACAACTGAGAGCTGCAAGTTCATCACGTCAAGACAAGAGACTAGTCAGTGTAAAAATCCCTACATCTTCCCTGGTACTTCGTGTCAGCCAACAGGTGCAGACCTCAGGAAGCAGAAGGTACATTTTCTTTTATTTTTTATAAAGTTGACAAAACCTCTGATTTCTAACAAAAAAAGCCCAACCTGTAGTTCACTAGTCACAGATTTTAAATTATGAGCTTTCAAAAAGATGCCTTTTGACAGATTCCCTCATCCAGAAAGTAGTAATTTTTTGTGGTGACATTTTCTAAGTTGAATACAGTATTTTATAGTTTTTCTCTATTTCTCTGACATAAGCTAAATAGTTAGGTTTTTTGTGTTTTTTTTTTTTTTTGTGAGTTTACATTGTTTGCTAAGAATTAAAAAATACTCCAGTGAATTTTAAATGCTGATTATGGCTTAGAGATTATTTTGGCTTTCCGGCCTTACTTCTGTTTGAAATTTAAAAGAATTAGATGGAAAAGTCATTTTCTATACAGAAATACAGAGACACAATCATGCATTAAGCATGAGGCACCTCAGATCTGTTCTCAAGGTGTGAGACCTCTCAAATGAGGCTTGCCACCAAAGGGGAGGAAACGAGCTCTCTTTATCTTGCCCGAGCCATGTCAAATTCAACACGGGGTTGTGGATATCAATTCTTCTGCAGTGATGCTCCAAGCCAGTTATACCAACTGTACAAACTCACTTCCTGAGTCAAAGTTCATATGGATAACTCCTAGACAGCAGTGAAACCTTTTGTCCACCTGAAGAGCAGCCAATCAGTGGGAATCAGCAGACACTCTTACCAGAAAGTCACCAAGTGATTTCTCAGAAGCATTTTTCAGTTTACTTCTTGCTGTTTTCTTGGCTAGATTGCAAAGCATGATGACATTGACAGTGAGTTTGGAACACTTACTAAATATAAAGGCTTAAATTTTCAGTGTGGGGATTTGGAGCCCAATTCTGAAAGTGTTTTTTATTCAGGGTAAATTTTCCTCACCTTGGATATCGAAATAACTGGAAACATGCATTATTTATAGTCCAGCATGTAGCCACATATTTTGTGTATGCTGTTTCCTACATGATGGATCATCTATAAGTAGTGGTTATTTTTTTCTAGTTTAATCATTTTACTTTGCTGCAAGAATTACCATAATTAAAAATATACTGTGCATAAGAAACAGGGTATCTACAGGGGATTCTTGGTCTATTGGACAAACTAGAGAAAGGTGTTAGTTGCAACTAACATCATCATTTTGTACCAAATTGATTTGTTTAAAGAGCTGCAATATTTTGTTAAGTGATTTTTGTTTCTGGTTTTTGTTAATAATGCTTTTAAATGGATATGTTTTGATAATACTTGTAATTATTTGAGAAACTGGTTAAAACATATGTAAGAAATAAGGATGCTGTATGAAATAGTTGGATGGTACCATACACACACGCATTTATTTCAATGACTGAAGAAAATATGCCCTTAGGAATATAAAGGGCTCTCTGGAAATTCTTTAGAGGAAACATACTCTGTCTTACAAATATGCACTTCAGTGGAACAGTCTGTTTGTACTGGAAGTTGTGTATTGATGGAATTGATGCTGTGCTTGATGAAGAATGTTCTCTACCTCTGTAAATAGCTAGGACATACATTGAGCTAGGGGAATGAAAACAAAGCTATTCAGATTCTTCAGTGCTAAGTCATATGCATGCTTTAATGGTGCTTTCTAGACCATAGCAGCCTCAAAGCAATGCAATAAAAAAGAAAAGGCTTCATTCTTTTGCTGGGGTTACCATTTCATGAGTTACCTAGAATTGTTTGTCAAAAAGAAAGAACCTTGATTACCAGAGGTAGATAGTGCAGTATTTTCAGCCAGTGTGAACAGAGCAGCCAGGGAAGATAAATCAACACATTTGTGTAAAAAAAAAAAAAAAAAAAAAAGAAAAAACCTTATTAAACCAAAGTGGAGGTGCTTCAGGTCCTAAGATTTTAGCTGCTAAATGGAAAATCCTGACATTGTTGTATTGCAGTGTTGCATAGAACAGTGTTAAAATAAATCAAAAATGCATTTTCTGTTCCAGGTAAAATTACATTCCATATATCTAACTACTCTTCTGGTACATTCTTTCTCCTGTGATTTAGCAGTAGCTTTAAGCTACCCTTTGAGCCTTAGATATGGCAGCGATTTTATTCATGCGATATAACTGTTGTTTCATGCCCTGCCATTAAAAAGCTTTACTGATGCCATTGTTGTTGTACGATTATCTCATGGATAAGTCTTCTGTTACTGAGCTATTTCTGTTTGTGTGGTTGTGTTGAGGGTGGCTGAGGTGAGACACACATTTATTCCTGGGCTAATTGGCTGCTGACAAATTACATCTTGCTGTTAACAGAGATGCCAATGACAGTGATTTACGGAAGTCACTCGTATCAGTTCAGAACGGCAACTGAACAAAGGGTGAACTGAAATGCTATAATGCAATACTTCATTTTTCCTGATAAAGTTTGGTACAGTGCCTAGATGAAGCCTCCCTATCCCAAACCTCTAGCAGCATGGGATATTGTAATGAACTTCTCTCTCAGAGGATAAATAGAGCACCCCTGGGAATTAACTTCAGAGGAACTGAACAGGAATGAATTGAAGCAACTAACTGGTTAAATAGTCTGAGAGCACCCCAAAAATTGCAAGTTAGATTTAGGGACTGTTTCTTTAAAACATTAAATATGTGACAGTTGTAAAGTAAGCTGGTGGAATAATTAGCTGTTTAAATTACACCCTGCTTGGAAAAACAATACTATATTTTTTCATAAGTTTGTAGTGGAGCTATTGCTGGTGCAGATTTAATTGTTATGTCTTTGTTTAGATTTTCCACTAATTTCAGTGATCTGTGTTAGTGTTTTTTTGTGGTTGACTACCCCAGAAAATTAGGAGTCCATTAGTGTATAGATTAAGTTATGTAGATTTGAGATGTTAGACAGGCAAGGGAAATTCACATCAGGGAATAGAGTTTGTTTTCAGAATACAGCTAAATGAAGTGTAGGAACATAGGTTAAAAGCAGAGTTTCTTTTACAGGCTATTGACATATCACAGTGACTGTGGTGAAGCGTATGGTTGGTTTTAGACCCTTCATTGACTGTGTGCTCAGTGTTACCTTAGTTCATGAAGCCTCTAGGGTATTTTCATAACAGCATATATATTTGTCATGTTAATATTTTAATGTGAGAAAAACTTTGTTAAATAATAAGAAAAGATTTTCTGTCTAAATGATCTGTCAGCTATTAAGTATGACAGATATTCAGTCATATCCAGGATAAATGGTGCGTTTATGATTAAGTAAGCAGTATGTATATTCAACACATTTGAGATAAAATTACAGGAGCATATATATGGCTGATCTTGGTTTCTCTTTATTTTGCTAGCTACACATCATACTTAGTATGTGCAAGGGATGCAACAAAAATGCAGCCAAGGCCAAAGTGCTTCAAGTCCTTAGAAAACCCTCCATTTTTCCAGTGGGCTTTGAAGAATAGCCTGTTGCATATCAAATAAATCTTTTTAAGCCTCACTATAACCTAAAAAGGAGTTACCGCTGTTTGATCTAAGACTTGCTCTGTTGTGTTCAGAATATGTCATCTAACTCACTAGAGAATGTCTCCAACGTACGGAATACATCTATGTAATGAGATACACCGTCACAGAGGATGAGTATTTCCCTGCAGCAGGACAAAAATGAATACGGGAATTACTGCAATAGCTTTCTGAGAGTGTCTCCCTAAAAGGCATGGAAGTGTTCTGAGGTTACACCAGCAGTCAAGTACTCACCGCTGTTGATGGCTTTTACTCTAGGAGGAGATACATGGCCATCGAGGAATAAGTGAATCTGCTGTTAGGCTTCTTTATGTGACACACATAGATTTAGTGTAAGATCTAGTTGTGTGCTCTGTCAAAACGGAAGCTTTTTAATTGAAGCTTTGGATCCTGAAAGCAACTCATCAGTTGTCAATGAACTCTAAATCAGTCTCAGTTCATGAGCAGTTACAGTTTTCAAAACATCCACGCATTTTTACGTCTGTAATTGCTTTCATCTCATCAGCTCAACATAAAAAATCCTACTTAAATCCAATCATGAATCTGAAGCTATATGCTATATAAAGTATACTTGACAAGTTATAATGGGTGTGATACCTTCGGAGTAAGTTGAATGTGTGCAGGCAGCACTGTGCAGTTGTGGTTGTTCAGTATGAAATTGTGTCAGTGGGAGGAGAGAGATTTGCTTTATTCTCAAACTAGAGAATAAGTCTTGGGAGCAAGGACCAGATTCCCAGGTCTCTCCTTTTCACACATCTTCAGTTCTTTCCAGCAATATGTCATAGCTTCACTGAAAGGATTGTAGGTAACTCTTTCAACTTGGTATGTTACCTGACAGTAAATATTATTGTGGGAGGCTTTAAGCTTTTTCAGACCGAGAAGGTCACGGGCTTCAGTCTTCTAGTGCGTGGACGGACGCTTTTCCTTGTGAGGTATTACTTAAGTGGTGATAACTTTCTTTTTTCAGGTTGCATTCAAAAAGTGGCTTAATTTGTGCTTTGGCCACGGAGCATGCAGTTACACCTCCCCTGAGCCATGTCTCTGCGTTTTAGGCTGTAGATGAGGGCAGGATTTCAGGATGACCAACCCGTGCGCTTGCTTAATGTCTTCTTCGCTGTCCAGGAGTTAGAAGGGAATGCCTTTTTGAATTGCTTAATTACTTTGGATCCTGCATAGAGAATACCTGCTACAGAGAGCTGCTCTGTACCTACATGGTAGATATTGGGGCATCAGCATTGTAGGTACAAAAGCTTTTTATTGGGACACACTGCGTCTGCTTCATTATCTGTGGGAACAGAAATAATGTGATACTCAGGTCTATGAAGTATTTCCATAGAGCTTACCTTTTTATGTATCTATAAGTGCTTTATTTTTGGCAGAGAGAAAAAAAAGCTGTTGACATTCAAGTACATCACGCAACCTGAGTAAGAATATGGTTATTAGTGGTAAATGATCAGGTTTCACATTCTTGATACTGTCATTAGGCTGTACAGTAAGTGCATATTGGTATGAATAGGGAAGTCAACATCTATTTTAAAATGTGGTTTCTGTGCCTGCACAAAGAGATCCTGAGCAAACAGTGGCACCAAATTAGTATCATAGGGGATTTTTTTGTAACTCCAGTGGCTAAGAAACTTCATCTTAAAACAGAAATGCATCAATAATGCTTTAAATTTTAAATCACAAGAAATATAGATGCGTCATTATTTTTAATGCCTGTTTTGTACATGAAATGTTAACTTACATATAGCTAAATCCCTCAGTATCCTCTCTGTTGACTGAATAGTAATTAAGTATTGCCCTTACAATCTTGCCCTTGTTTTGGCTGAGATAGAGTTTATTTTCTTGCTATTAGCTGGTACAGTGTTGTTTCGTATTTAGTATGAGAATAATGTTGATAAAACATTGATTTTTTTTTTTTTTTTTTTTTTGTTGTTGTTGTTGCTAAGTAATGCTTACTCTAAGTCAAGGATTTTCCAGTTTCCCATGCTCTGCAACTGAGGAGGGGCACAAATAGCTGTGAGTTAGTAGAGACAGGGCAGCTGACCCTATAGCCAAAGGGGTATTCCATAACATAGCACATTCATGCTTAGTATATAAAGGGGGTAATTGGCGGAGAGGGGCTGATTGCTGTTTGGAATTGAAATGGGCATTGGTCAGTGGGTGGTGAATAATTGTATTGCCCATCACTTGTCATTCTTGGGTTTTCTTCCTCTCTCTTCTTGTCATTTCCCTTTTCATTAGGATTATTATTACTATTACAGTTACTGTAATATTTTACTTTGTTTCAATTATTAAACTATTCTTATCTCAACCCATGGGTTTTACCTTTACCCAGTCCTCTTCTCCATCCCACCAAGGTAGGGAGTGAGGGAGTAGCTGCAGCATGATGCTTAATTGCCAGCTGGGTTTAAACCACAGCAAATCTCTGCATAATCAGTGCAGTCTATATGGGTGTTCATCTATAGTGGTGGTCCTCTGGCTCACAAAGCCAGTGGTGGTGGTGAGATAGAAGTAAGATACATCTGTGTTTGCTTTCAGTGAGGTTGTATTTCTGCAGTTGAGGTGGAGGTGTTGTGGGCAGTTGACCTTAGCTGGCTGCCAAATACACACATACACACAAGCAGTGCTTTTGCTCCTCATTTTCTACAGGACAGACAAAATAAAAAGGAAGAGCTCAGGAGTGGAGGTAACAACCAGTTGATCACCGGTAAAACAAGCAAAATGGACTCAAATTGAGGAAAATCAGTTTAATTTTATCGCCAATTAAAATAGATTTAGATGGTGAGAAACAGTGACAGACACTAAAATACCTTCTCTATTCCCCCTTTTCTCTGACCCAACTTCACCCCGTAGCTCCCAACTCCTCTACCTCTTCCCTGTGCCCCTGAGCAGTGCAGGGAACACAGATGGCAGATTACAGTCTGTGCACCTTATCTCTGCTACTCCTTGCTCCTCGCAGTTTTCCCTGCTCCACCATGAGTCCTTCATGAACTGCTGCAGTGTGGCCTTCAGGTAAACCTGCTCCACCATGGGTGCTCCATAGGCTGCAGGGTGTCCCTGCCCTCCTCCTGCTCTGCTCTTGGTGTCTGCAGGGCTGTTCCTCACATGTTTTCCTCTCACTTATCACTGCGGGTGATGCTTTTCCCTTTCTATCTCCCAGGTGCCATCATTGTAGCTGAGGGCCTCATCCATGCCCCACAGTGGGTCAGGCGGATCCGAATGGAACCGGCTGTGCCCAGCACCGGAGCACCCACATTCGGTGCACTTCTGTGTATTTTAAATCTCACTAAAAGTAGCTAGGGTAGGTACTGTTATTAAATGTCTCTTGTGAGCATCTTAATGAGTCATTCCTGACCTTCATCCCTGTTCACAGCACCCAGGGCACAAAGCACAGGTACAGCTGTGAGCAGTGCCGATCGGCAGTACAGCTTACCTCATGTTTCTATGCTGTAGTCTTAGAGTACAAGTTGAGGTCTGAATTTTAAAGGTTGAGTTGCCTGAGAGAAAGTCACTAAGTTTGATGTGACCTGCTCTGAAGAGGTTTCAAAGAGTGATATGCAAGAAATACATTAGTTTCCTGCAGCTGTTAAGGCAGAAAACTCGATGTCTGATCACAAGCACTGGGAGATTGCTGTGGCACAATCTCATGTGAAAGGTGAATGCAGATTGTGACTAGAATTTATAAATGTGCTTACAATTTTTGACCAGTTCTTCACAACGAATTAATGATATTATTAATAGCAGCATTATTGCTGTTAATGTCATCATCAAAGGAGCAAACGGCTTGCTCCTGCCGCATGGTGCATGGCTGGCTTGTGACACTGGCAGCAGCGGTGTGACCTTACTCTTCACTGTAGATGAGATGTGTATATGTGTATGGTGACTTATCACATAGGTATTCATCTCTTTGCAGCTAGATGTCTGGAGAAGGAATCTGGATTTGCTAGTGCAGGGGAGTATGTGGAGAGGGTAGAAAAATATTGTTACAATATCTGGTTGGCCCCACAGGTATTGTTGTTCACGGTGTAACAAGATAATTTAGAAAAGATGGTGCTTTAGAAACTGTCACAAATCAGAAAGTGCACAAAAGTAATAAAAGAGCACTGGAAAGATCATAAAAATGTGTGAAGTGGATGGGGGGGTAACGTAATTAAATGCAGATTGTTCTTGTGAATTGCATGTCATAAATTATGTGTGGGAATGCACTGGTGTCTGTAGGACCCTTACCTTGCTGAACAGAAGGAGAAGGACTGAGATGAGAAGGAGGGTGATTTAAATGGAGAGGTGAGAAAACATGCCATAACAAAAGTAAGACAGAAGATGGTATGAAACCAAATGACACGCTAACTGTGCTGGAGACCATGACAGACTGCAACGTAGAAGGGTGAAAAAAGGAGGAGGCAGGAGGTGCCTGGAAAAGGGGGTACTTGGGTAATCTTATAATAACACTTTCCCCTCCAATTCTTTAAAATGGCTGAATTACTCTAAGCTTCTGGATTCCTGAGGTTTTATAGGCAGAAAAAAACCCTTTATTTCTATGGAATGAATTATGTTCTGACTTTAGTGACAGGTGTATAGAAAAGATAACAGCCTACTTCTGTTGCAAGTTTTTCAGTTATATCAGAAGTGGTAGAGAACTGCTCTGGGATGTGAAATTGCCAGTTCAGCTGATGAGCTGTGTAGGTTTTCGGGTTGGTTCCATGTGACTTGTGTAGGAAAGGGCGTCATTTTAGCTGTTGCATTTTTTTAATTAGAAAATTTCACTAATGAGCATGTTAAAAAGGGCATTTAAGTCAAGAATCAAATGCCAGCATCCGAGTGTGCCCTTGGCATATTTGATGGGGTAGGTCACAGAGTCAGACTCTACTTTAGCTGGTAGTTGATTCATTAGTAGGTTTTCCTTGAAGAAAAGTGAGTTTTCACTTTGGGAGGAGAGGGGAGGGAAGTTCCATGTTCAGTTTAAAGGACGGAAAATTACCAAACTTCAGAAATACTCCCATATTTTGGTTTCCTCCCATTTTTCTATTTTCTGCAGTGTCACCACAGCACCACTCCTTGCCAGGCTCCCCCTTTTCTTTACCACTGCCCTGATAACCGTTCCTCTGCTTGAATTCTAAAAATGAAGATGATCTCTAATGAGACCTGAACAGGTTAAAGGAACAAGGAGACTCAGCACTGAGATTTTAGGGTAGGCAGTGAATAGTTATGTGTTCTGGATTGAACTTCTTATTCTAAATAAGGCATGCCGTAACCCAAGGCGTCAGTTTAGAGAAGACTTGGAGAAGCTGAGCAAAGGCTTCTCTGGATCATGTTTCCTCTCCTGTCTTATTTTGTGGAATATTTGGCATATTTGCATCAGTTAATTTCATTGGTTTCTTCTGGCATAAAGACACACCCAGCCCCCTGTAAGTAGTGCTCCTTCTTTTGCTTTCATTTCTAATTTTTCAGTCACTCCAGGATAGAGGCAGCCTACTGCTTATTTCCTCCTCTCCACAAAGCAGACTTAATTTTCTTTCATGCATTTCTTTTTATTGCAGAACATCAAAAACTGAATCACATTTTTATCTTGGTCTACTTAGTAGTGGCTACTGTATTATAAAATTCTTCTTTACGGCACTTTTGAAGCATCTTTTCTAGCACAGGTTTAAACTTGGCTCAGATGCTCATGAAATAACATTATTGCTATTGGTCTGTCCTATAGGCAAAAATGGTTTTGAGTGAGTTGTTTCTTATTGTGAAACAGATCAAATGAATTCAGATGCAAACAGAATCTTGTCTTCCTGGGAGTCAGAGGGTACTTTGTACATCAAATATTAAGGCTGCTTTATAATTTATATGTTGTTTCAGTGACCAGAACCTAACTTCAGTGTAATAATTTCTATCACAAAGTCTGGATCCAGTTCTAGTAATAGTATATTGTCTGCTTTTTAAAGTTCATCACCGTGGGCTCTGTTTCCATTGAGCCATCTATTCTAATGCCCTAGGCAGAATATAGGTAAGCACATTTGGAAAAGATTTAAAATGCAGGGTGTATAAAATGATATTATTACTGAACCATTGAAAAACAAAAAATGGTTTCCAAATTATATCCATATTAATTTAGGGATTCTTTTTTTCATTGACTGTAATCAGAAGAGTCTGTCATTTAGGAGGTTTCTTTCAGGGAGTATTAGGAAGGCAATAAATGCTATCCAAGCATCAGAAAATATCCTTAGCTATCTCTCAGTCATTGCAGTTAACCACTGTATTGGCAGTATCTGTATTGCATGTGACAGACAGCTTCAATGCAAAAGGAATGTAATCCACTTTTTCATTATTCAGACCAATAATGCGATGGTGTTCTTTAGAGACGTTTTAGTTTCTGACACAAATGGTATTAAGAGGGTTGAGCTAGACTTATAAATCATGGCAGTTTGGTGATAAGAATATATAATATGGCTGTAAAAAAATAATAGCTCTAACATAATGAGAAGGAAGTACATATTTTTCATAAGCAAAGCCAACAAGAAAATGAGAAGTGAGTTCTGTCTTCATTATCTTCTCACCTGGAATCACTGCTGGTAGGTTTATCTAAAGGCGTGGATCTGAAAGCCGTGTGAGTGCTATACCGTCTAGTCCAGTGTGTAGTGTTGTGTGTATCCCCATTCGATGGAGGATTTAAGAGATACAAGGTGTCATCTGCCCTGTTAAAGTGTGCCTTACCTTCTTCAGTTTTTTGGCAGGCCCACAGGTAAGCAGGAATAATTGCAGCGAGATCCTGTGACTCTCTTGCTTTACACAGCCCAAAGAATATTATGCACATGGTATCTGTCACATTTCTGGCCTTTCCAGGAGCCTCATTCATGCTTGTTTCTGCTTAGGTGAAGCTCCAGTTTCCTGTGGATCCAGTTCTCAGGGGTGTTCCAGCTCTCCAGGTTCTGCCTCTTCCTGTCTGGCAAAGTGTAGAGATAATTCACAATGTTGGTTCTGTAGAATACATAGGTGAGGGTGTTAGTTAAGCTCTGCCTTGAAGGTCTCCCTTTTCTTGGATCACATTGCACCTTCTTAGAGTGAGAACTGAGAGAAGGGGTAGTGCATCCTTTCTAGTTACAGCTGCCTTCTGCCCAGACCTAAAGCCTCTGAGGGCCAGTGCGGGATGGTACTGAGGCAGCTTTCAAGATCCTACATGTTTGTGGAGCAGAAGCTGCAGCAGCATAGCGTTGGAAGGCTACCTGTGGGCACCCTGCCTTGTTTCAGGAGGTCCTTTGGCGAACCACCACCACTACAGCATCTCTAAGGTGATGACTCTGCTGGTGCACATGGCAGTATGTGTGAGTGCTTTGGCTTTTCCTTACAGTCTCCTGGAATAGTTTCAGTACATGGCAATTGTTGCGTGTGTTACGCGTTTTACACTTCTAATCTGACATCACATTTTACGCTTATAATCTGACACAGAGGAACTTCATGGCGAATCTTTTGTTAGTTTTTATTTGTAACCAAGCTATCACACTCTGCCTATAAAGCAGGTGCAAAACGTGGTTTTGGCTTTTGTTTCCACATGTAGACGTTCATATGAGCAGCTGGATGTCGAAGGGTAGCAATCACCTTTCAGCTTTCTTTGGCTTCATGTATGGCCCTTCAGTGCTTCTCATTTTGGAAGTGATAGATTCCCTTGTCATGTTAAGGATCACCTTCAGAGGTCAGCTATTTTGATGAAAAAGAGTGTAACAGTCAGGGCTGCATCTGGTATTTGTTTCCCCATTCAAAACACTTCACGCTCAAATTTGTACTTAATGTATTGAAAATTTCACCTTCTCATACACTGTGTTTTACATGTATTATTAAGGAGGCAGCAAATTGGTCCCTTCTATTTTTATTTCTATGCTTTAATTACTGTACTCACAAAGATTTTGGTCTTTGAATGGTGTGATGTAGTCTGGAATTGAGTTGTAACTTTAATGGCACACCGCGTGTCATTCTTCGCAGGGTCAGAGCCGAGGTCCGATTTCATCACAGAATGATTGCAGGTCATTTCTTCCAGTCCCATTATTGTCTCTGTACAGGGATGTACACAGGAGTTTATGAAGAACCCATTTTAAATCATTTGGTCTACGGGAGTTGGATCTGAAGTAGAGGAACAGCCACACAGGGATACATTTATGTATTTTAACATAAGTTGTATACTTAATGTTATATTTTTGGTCGATGCAGGAATTCTTGTGTGCGAGAAGGAAAGGAATCCTAGTACTGTGCTAGGTGCTGCACACCGTGAAGGTATCCAGTGTACAGATAATGTTCCTTGCCTTTGGGCACTGCATTGTGCTTTTTCACCACTATTTAATTGTATCCAAGTGGATAGCAATGCCAGTGGATTTATTGTTGCTGTCATTTCTTTGCTTGGAAAGGTTTGTGGAAAAGGCAGATTGGGCTCAGTGTAGCAACAGCCATGTGGACCAGCTGTCCTATACATAAGCGCCTACTGATTTGGCTTTGAAAGAAAAATCTTGGGCAGAGAAAGAAGCAAGGAAGTGCCAGTTATGGCACTGTGCATCAAAGTTGTGGAGAGGTGTGGAAGTTGTGGGAAGGAAGTGTTGCTAGGGAGCACTGAAGTCAGTCTGTGCGTGCATGATGGAAATGGTAGTTGGAGCTAGTTGGTAGTCCTCCTACTAAGAGATCATTTGAATTTTAGCAGGAAAACAGTCCACAAGTGTGTTAGCCTCATGTATGGCCCATAAAGGACCATGCAGCCAACAGCCACATGCTGGAACCAAAAATGAAGCTGTGGTAAGGTTGCTGTTTGGATTCCTGTGTGTTTCTTCCCAGTATCTGATGCCAAGCCTTCTAGAGGAAGGGAGGCTCAGAAAAACTCTTCATCAGGCAAGGCCTGGACTGAAACCTAGAAAAAGAACAAGCAGGGGCTATATGCAGTAGCAAACAGATGGCTGTACCTGGATCATGTTACTTGGCGTCTGAAACTGTCTCCTCTGAGCAGGATAAATCTGTGCAACACACTTGGGAAGCAGTCAGGCCATTCAGTAAGCTAGCTGTTTGCACATCCTGTTCTGAGTTCTGCAAGGGAATTTAGCAGAGGGAAGCTTCCGCTCGCCAAATACATTCTGCAGTCTTCTTAGTGGAGATAATAAAGTGGTTGTGAAAGTTTTAAGTCTCAGGTCTCTAAAAGTTTTGTACAGCATTAAAGAAGTAGGCTAGACTTTCTTTTTGCATCAGTATAGATTGCTTCAGTTTTATTTAGCTTTTTGGGGCCTGGAATATTTTCCTTTGAGCTGCAGAATTAAATGTAATTTTGCAGTTAAAAAGGTGGTTTTACTTATCTTCTAGCAAAAGTATTTACATTTTCACTAGAGGACAAATGATCAAAGCAGTATAGTACAAACTCTTGTAATCTATGTTTTCCCTTACCTAGGAAATGCTGTAGGTCAATCTTGTGGCAATACAAGATAGTGAAAATTAACTAATGGCTAATCAACTAAAAAGTTTAATTAACCTATTAGCTAATCAACATTCAACACTTAATTGTCATTAAAGTTGGGGTTTTTTGCAGTATCAACAAGATGAAGCTCTTTAATGATATACTGTGGAGTACTTAGTTATTAGAATAACTGATTTAAAAGGCAGTCATAATACTGTGGATTTATGAGCCATACTTCAGACTGGAAGTGTATTTATTTCTGCATATATTCCACAAAGCTAACTCAGAATTCCTCCTTTTTCCCTTAAAGGTAGAAAAGCATCTTACAAAGATACTGTATCTTCAAAACAGGGAAGTCTGTTGTATGATAGATGATTTCTGGGCAAGTTAAATCTAAATGTTACAAATCTAGGAGCTGCTTTCTTATTACCTTCATTGATAAGATCTCTTTGGATGTTCAAAAGTAGGATGCAAATAGAGCTACAGAAAGATCTCAAATGCAATCTGAGATAAATCACAGTTACTATATTATTTTGTGTTTAAAAATGAGACTTCTATTTACAATGAGTGGCACAAAACAGCAGATCCTGTAATTTCCAAAGTTACTCTTTGTTCCCAAAAGCTATCTTCCACTATCTGAATAATCTGCACCTTTGTCCTCGCTCCATGAATTATCAAAATCCTTTCAGACCTTTCTGAGAAAAAACATCTTATATATTTGAATAGGAACCAAACAAACATAAGGACTTAAC
>JASSUY010020623.1:45249-96026 GCA_032466535.1 Forpus xanthops
ACCGTACCCATGCAGTTAACACCGTACCCATGCAGTTAACACCGTACCCATGCAGTTAACACCGTACCCATGCAGTTAACACCGTACCCATGCAGTTTTCTGTAAACCTGCAGTCTCAGGAGTGCAGCTCAGCTCTGATTTTTAGAGAGGAAATGCATTTATTGAAATAAAAATAAAACGTTTCAGTTGTACCAAATTAAAAATATAATCATGTGTCTCAATCTGTGAAGTGCTGTTGAGGCTCTAATCAGAAAGTATTATGTAGTAAGCTGAAGTGCATTTCTGCTGGTATTTTGGTCATCAGTGCCTCTGGTTTAATTTTCATATTTGATTAAAGGGGACAGTGATGTAGGGACTGGAACAGTTTTGGGAAAAAAAGTAAAGGATAAGTATTCCCATGATGAAAAAGAATGACTTTTAAACTTTTATCTGCTCTAGTCATTTAACATATTTACATTCTGTCCTATCCATCTGCCTTAAACTAAATATACATAATTTCAGACCGGTCTGATTACATTAGAGAAATAGGAAACGTGTACAGTTATTTTGGTTGTAGTTTTTGGCCTGGTTCCTACCTTACGCTTGTTTGTGCAGCTGATGATGTTCTTGTCTGATGCGGAGTTTCTAATGTTCCACAGAAAGTTGAGGGCTTAATTTTCATTGACTCAGTGCAATTTGAAACAATTGAGTGCTTAATTGTCCTGATAATCTAAATTTTGTCAATTGAGAATTACAGTTTTAGTGAGAAGTCTGCGAAAAATGTATACTTCATACATGTCCACATCCCATTACGTTACTGATGTACCCAGGTCTTCCCGTATAGCAGAGAAACCTAAAGAAGATAGCAATTCTACAAGTTCCAGTGTGATTGTAACTATTACTTGCCAATCAGAATTCAACTGTCATTCAGCTGCTGTCTCCTCTTTGGTCTGGACAAGCGGTGTGCTTGCCCCGTGCTCTCCTGCAGCCCTCAGCAGGAGCTGTTAGGGGTTGCAAAGCTGGTGGGTTTGGGCTTGTGCAGCTCTGCACTTCACCCTTAGCCTTCCCGGGTATGGCAGGGCACCTCATTTTTGGGCTCTGGTGCAAAGGCATTTAGTTGGCCATGTTTTGGGCTAGCTTGGCCTGGCAGAGCATCAGGCCTGTGAGATGACATGATGGTTCTCTTTCCTGAGTTAAGAGCAGCAGGGCAGTGTGCTGGGTCACACAGCAGCTGGACGTTCTGGTGGGCCAGAGCTTGCTCTGTATTTCAAAGGTGCAGAATTTGCAGATGGAGTAATGCAGGTGAGAATTTTAATTTTAGTCATCATTGCAAACCTTAAGCGAGGCTGAGACTTTCAACTCCTTATAAAAGGAAAGAAATTTACTGCTTGAAACTGTAACCAAGCTAAACAAATACTCTTGGAGCTGTTGATGTAGACAGGCCTAGGAAGAAATCGCCACAGAAGAGCTTTATGAGCTTTCCTTGCTGCTCAGTGCAATTTTCAAATGCCTGATTTCATCGCAGTTACTGCACTCGCATCTATTTAGGTAAGTGCTCTTCACAGAAAATAATGATGTCTTTTTCCTTCCCCAGATTGCTATTTTTTTATTGCTAAGAGACAGTCTGGCATTTCTAATAGTTTCTAATTCTCTAGAAATAATGGGAAAAATACATATGCACATACAAACATTAAAGTTTTGTGTGTATAGTTTTACGTAACCACTGCACCAAGTGAATTACTGACCTGGTCAAATATGCACAGGCTTCAGTATAAATAATCTCCATTGCATAAAAAGAATAAAATCCAGGGAGCAGAATGCTAGTGTCAGCAGCTCTTGATTATGATCTGAAAGCAGAACTGCTTCTCTGTCACACACTGGTAGCATTTCTTTAAAGAGAATCTCAGAGGTTCAAAGCAATACATGACCCTGTATTAAAGAGGAGAACAAGGTCAAACTGAAAATGTGTGAGGACTTAGCCCTGATGTGCAGGTTGGGGTGTGTGATATGGTCACGTAGTGTGTTTTGTGTTGGTTATAGAGTTGCTCCTAGACAGGAAGGCAGGTGATTTTTGACATGCACGTGTGTGTTAAGGAAGAGAGGTTACTAAAAGGAAAAATTCCAGAGTGCCTTTTCCAATGCATGTGACAGTTGTAAATGGAGATACTGGGAGCTCAGAGACAATTCTGATACTGAGTTGGATTTAGAAGGTCTTGAGAAGATTATTTGAAGGAAAGAATACATTTAAATGCATATATATATATGTACATTTCTTTAGCAAGGTAAGGCAAATTGCAACTTAAACCTTTTTCCTGTTTTCATTACGCATTTGTGCCTTCATCTTTCAAATCAAGGGAAAAAGGCTGTAGTGGGAAGGAACCCAGTTGTTGTTCCTTTTAATTTGGAGCTGTCATGATGAAGAAATAGAAGTGTCACTGTGAAGAAATTTTGTGATAGTTGTCAGCAGGCTGGAATCTCAGTTACCACAATTCAGACTGCAGGTCTACACTGAATTTCTGGCAGTTCATGTAGTCACAGACCTCCTGCAAATACTGAAAACCTTAGAGTACCTGTTCCCTCACTAGAGGAAAGCTGGGTTGGTTTTATCCTTTTGTGTGAGTATAGGCATTTCTATTTAAGTCAGTTTTACCTTGAATGTATCTGGCTTGGTCAACCTAAGACATACCTACTAAGTTTAATACTTGCCTGCATCCATAATGGAAGTATGATATCATTGCACAGTGAAGTAACTGTAATCTCTCAAATGCACTAGTTTTAGTGGGTGACAACTTAACAGCGACTCTTAATTTCAAGATTCGCAGCTTTATGAAAAACCTGCTAAATATATGCTATATACAATAAGTAATTTTGCAGTATTACATGGAATACAGAGAGTAAAGACTACCACAGGAAGTGTACTAAGCAAATACTTAAAAACTTAAAGAATATGTCTGTATTCTTTTTACTGATTTAGTAGTTCATGAGATGTCCTAGCCTTGTTATAAATAAACCATCATCTCACCTTTTGTGTCAGTTTTCTCCCATTAGTGTAATTTTTGCAGTCTTCATGATCTTTAGCATTGTAACATTTCAGTCCTCGAGCGAAAGCTTTATGCTTTTTCCTCTTACTCTTATGTTTTCTGCCACGTTTCTAGATAGATGGCATCTGAATGTGCGCTGCCAGTTTCCACACATTCCTATAAGACACACATGAATGTCTGTCTGCTTTCCAAAGGGTCTGCTGCATCTAACTTTATTTTTAATCTTTGTCTTGTACTTAAAATCTGAAGTTGGGACTGGTACAATGGCAGTACTAATCCTGGTAAATAGATATTCAGAGCTTATTTAGAGATGTACTTCCAACAAATGTGTGCCTACTTAAAACTGGGACCAAAAGAAGAAACTGTCCAGTTCCTTCAGCTGCAGCTGCCTCCTTGACTTCAGACAGCTATACAGTTCCTTTCTCATAGCTGATTTTCCTTCCTGTGGCTACGGGGAAGCTTCCACGGCACAAAGACATTGCCGTCTTCAAGCTGTCAGCTTCCTTGCTTTTGAGGCATGAATGGCAACAGTTAAAGCTAGAAGCTAAGAGAGAGCTCACGTGCTGATGTACAAGACGTGCAAGGTTATCTGACAATTGCCAAAAAACAATTCAGAAACATCTGTCTGTTGCGCGATAATAACAGCGTCTCTTAGAGCCATCTGTCTGCTTTTGAATTAGGTTTAGATTGTGGAAATAACCTGCTTTGATTAAGGTGATGCAGTTATTTTTCCATGTTACATTTCTTAGAGATGGATTTAATATGATTCATAATGATTCTGAAAAGGAAATGTTTTTGTCTTAGCCTGGAAATAATGGAATAGATTCAAAGAGCACTTCAGTGCTGAATCCCTTCTAGGGTTTAGGGGTGTATTTCTTTGTTATTTTGGATTGTATTTACTGACAGACTTGAGGAATAGTTGAAGCAAATACTATTTCATTAAACTTTATTTCCATAGTAGAAATTCAAAATTATGTGGCAGGTATTTGTTTTCTGCAGTGGTTTTTATTGTGATGGTTGGTTTGGGGGTTTTGTCCCGATTGTAGTACTGGTGAATAGGCTTTTTTATTGGAGAAACTATTTTGTCCTCTTTTTAATGTTCTGAAGATGGCCAGATTGTTGCACATGCTACACAAGAGTCTTGTTTTATTTGCTCCACTGTTCATTGGAGTTGAAGCTATGCTGGTGTGTCAAGAGGGTGAGGAGAAGACAATTTTAAACAGAGGCGGCCAGTGAGAAGGAAAAGTGACAGCAAGTCGGGACTGCTGTCTCCCTGGTGCAATGGGAACATCAGGTATCTTTTGTTTCAATTCTAAAAGAATAATGACCTCACTGAGAAGAGTCACCGCTGCTAACTATGCTTGAGAGAAGCCTGCAGTGCACAGACCTGCTCTCAGCCCCATTGAGGAGTGGTTTTCTTATACTTGCAGGCAGGAGAAATAAAGCAGGGGTAGGCTCCTTTGTGAGTTTCAAAAGGCTCCCTGGCCTTTTGAAATTATGCCTCTTCAGTAATCATTTCTGTTGTGCCCCACTGCTCTTAAATAGAGGGGAAGGAAAGAGTCCACAGGTAAGGTCAGGAGTTTTCTTTGTGAGAGTTTCATAAGAGTGTGAGATTTCGGGTTACAAATGGAGTGCTATTAGAAATAATGCTTTCATTTTCAGATTATTTTTTTTCAATTACTTTCCCACCATCCAAATGACCAAAATGCAGTTTCTGCTATGGATTATTTTCTTTTCTCAGAGTTCTAGATGACAGATGGAGTTACTGATGAGAATCTTATTTCTAATGAACTAAACTGCACCAAACATGTCCAGTTAATACAAACTTCATCTGCTGTCTTTTTAAGCCAAAATTTTGCTGTTCAGCTAGTTGATAAAGTACACTTAGAAGACTCTTCTGTTGTTTTACTGTAAAACAAGCAACTGTAGAGGTCAGAATTCAGCGTCTTCATCTCACTGTGTCAGCTGGTATATATATGTATTTTTAGAAGCTTTCTAGCAAATAGCTTATTTCCAGTTATCGGGAAGCTTATTAGGATTGTATTAAGTTCAAGTTAGGATAGAAATTATATGTTTTGCTTTTTGTTGAGGACTGTCTGCAAGACAGAAGAGATGAATTTGGCCTCAACTCGAGAACTGTGAAGATGTAACCAGGAATTTTATGGGATTTCCTTGTGAATGCCAGTTGTTAAATAGTTTCAACTTCAGACTATTGAATAATTTGAAGTTGAAATTTATTATTTGCAAATACTTCTTCCAGTAGTGTTTATAGCAGATTTGTTTCAAAATTTTCTGCATGGTTTTATTGTAGCTGGTAATTACTGAACCTAGTAAGAGAATATTTAGGTTGGTTTCTAGTTTTGATCCTTATTCCATGGGCTCATGAAGACATCATGCTCATCTGTTTCATAGAATGGGTTCTATCATCGTTGTATTACTTATGTAGGTTTTTTGGCATGCTAAATATCTTCTGTCACTTCCTGATAACGTTTATTATTGTTTCACTTCTCAACAGTGTGAAATTCTTAAGCAGCAACCTAATGCCTATGAAGCTTCATGTTGGTATAAACAAAAAAGGGACATACTTCCATCCTAATGAAAGGATGGTGGGTAAATACATGTATAACTGTGAGAGAGGAAAGAAGGTGACATGCTTCTGAATAGATTTCTTTCCTTCTATGTAGCCCTTTTATTGTACTTCAGATCTTTAGGCAAGCAATGTGTCACTGAGCCAGACTGATCTCTAAGTAGGTGCCTTCCAGCATTGTTCATACTTCGCAGAGTCACAGATCATTACTTTAACAGACGCACGACATCGTTTTGCATACCCTTTGCATATTATTTCCAAGTAATCATCTCCCAGTTCCAGGCCCATCTGTACTTTATTCTAGCCAAGAACAGTGCTTTTACATGTTAAGTCATCCTGGATGGACATATCGACCAGAATGTCACTCCCTTGCCTACCTTGCATCTGAAGTCAAAACCGTGGGGTTTGGTGTTTGTCCATGCCTTTAACAAGGGGTCTATTCACAGATTACGTATTAAACTGTTGCAAACAGTAAGTGAACCACTAACCTTCGTATTTGCTGGAATTTTCTTCTTAAAATAGGCTACTTTATTATGGATCATTGACAAGTAAACTAAAAGGTGTACTTTTAAAGGATATACCTTTTTTGCACTTATAAATTATCCTATTGCTCTCTTGCAGGGAACTTTTTAGATCTTTACTTCTTGCTAGTAAATTGTGTTGGTATTGAGGTGATATGAGATACTGTGTACAGCACAGTGGATAGAATGCCTACCCTATCAAGCTCCAAATGAAGAATTAGTAATTTCCATCCTCAAGAGCTTAATAAGTATTAATAAACCTAAGGGTGAATAGAAAAAACTGAAGGGCTCTTATTGTTTTGCTTTTTAATTAACTTGCTGACAATCATAAGAAGTCTGTAGTTGGCTGAAAATAATAATCTTGTTTCTTGCTTCAGCATCAGTACATAACCATACTTTTTTTTAACCTCTGACCCAACATAAGTTTTAATTAATGATGTTAATCGTAAAAGGAAAAAAAAAAACAGTATTTTCTTAAAGCTGGAGTAAAATTCATGTGGGATGCTAATAGCTGGATTCAGGATATGAAACTAGTTAATTGAAGATGTTTTGACAAGCATGATTGCCATTGAGTATTTAAGTAGGTTAGTTTTGTTTCCTTAATAGGTTTGGAGAATTACTGTAAGAGTTATCCCTTCTCCCTTGCTTAACAAAACAAGTTTGCAGAAGTGGTCTTTGAAGTTTATTAAGTCTTTGGCTTAATTAACTTTAAAGTCCTCCCATAAGGAAACTTTACTTAGCTTTTCTTGTTTAAAGGAATTCAATATGAAGAAAATAATACATGCCTTATTAGCTGAAGACTGTATAGCAGATTCCCTAAGGTGACTGTCCAGCACAAGATGTCAGAAGCTTGAAGTTGCCAAAGTTGTGAGGGCTCTTACAGAGGAGCTCCAGAGTTGGGTTTGATGGCTTTAATGGCATCCATAGGGAAGCAAAAGAAAAAAAAGAGGAAATACCCCCAAACAACCCTATATATATGAGGATCAACTATTCCAACTCATTGTCCCTTAGAAGTGATTTATTACTTCATGTCAAGTTTCAGTCTTGAATGAGCATAGAGCTGCACACATTCATTCTGTTGAGATGTTTGGGTCATTCCCTGAAGAAATTTGCTTTTCTGCTGTGACAGAAAAACAAATTCTGTGACTTTCATTTTTATTTTGTGGAATAGTTATCTGTTATCTGCCAGTCATTGGTTTGGATCAGATCAGCAGAGGATCATGTGATTTTTCAGAACCAGAAACAGGGGCTAATAGGTGTAGAGGTTGGGATGGAATGAGTGAAACACAGAAAACACTGAGTAAAAACTTTGGTTGTCAAGATTACCATTTTTTGTCATCTTCTGTTATATTCTTAAAATCTATTTATTTTAGGTTTGATTGTCTGATATCCCATTGCAAGTTTTTTTTTTCTTATTAGGGCATTTTTATCTTTTTTTTTTTTTCCCTTTGGATGGAATTAAAATCTACAAAATGTTTCATTTCCTTTGGCATCTCAGTTCACTTCCTACTACTCAGTTCCACATGCCGAACCTAACTTCTAAAACAAACTCTGTGGCTCTGTATATATGCTGGAGTCAGGCTTTCTTACTTTCTGTCCCTCAGTTCCCCCTGCCAAATGCACGGGCAGATGATCACAATCACAAGTTTTAAGTGAGAGGAGAAGAATGAGGAAGAAGAACTGTATCAAGATTTTGTGGGAAAAGACGGAAAAATACTGTGGAAGCAATTCCTGACAATATCGGATTCTTTACTCCATTGCTATGCCTCCCAATCATGTCATTCTCCTCTGGGGGAAGGAAAGAAAGCTTTATCTTCTTGAATTTATGGTTTTTGAAGAGTGGCTTTAGTTTTATGCCCTCCTTCTACTTGCAGGAAAATGGCTGTGATGACAGTCTCAAAACAGATGGGAGCCAGTGTCACATGTGCCTTGCAAACTGAGCACATATAGTTTATTATTTGGGAATAGTGACGAGTCCTCCACCTTGCTCCATTCTACCAGGACCTCTGTTCCATTTATTTCCTATTTCCTAATCTGTTATAGTTCTAGATAACTGTCAGGGGCAAGAAATTAAGTTTCTAGTATTTATGTAATACACTTAGTAGCCTGGTGTCTGCTTCAGTCCTCAGGTTCAGAGTAAGTTGAAATAACTATTATTCACCCACTAAAAGGATTACAGAATTCTTTATGTACAAAATGTGCTGTCATTACAAATTTTTCTCCAACAAAACATTCCCAAGGAATGCTTAGCGAAGTCAAATGGTTTCTTACAGATCTGTTACTTCAAGCGATAGTAAATAAGCACTCTATTATCCTGCTTGTCTTAGTTTCTTCAAGAATAAATTTTGTGTTTTCTTCATTGTGGCCCTTCTGGGTGCAGAGTTCCGTATGGATGGTCACAGAGGCAATTCATTGTCCTTGATATAAACTACTACCAACATTTCTTGTAATGATTGTCACAAGCAGCTTAATAAAATCAGGTTTTGTGATTAGTATTTTGTCATTTAACACTGGACAATCAAAAGTGGGTATGCTCATTTGCTTGTGCTCCTGTGATGGTTTGTTTTCACTGAAGTGGGAAGCAGCTGTGGAAGTGTAGAACATCTCAGCATTGGATTTAAGATGTCATAGAAGCCATACTATGAATGCTTAGTGTGATTTACCCAGGGCAACTCTGTAAATCTTAATGTCAGAAGCTACCAGATCTTTAGTTTAGAATCATGGAATAGTTTGGGTTAGAAAAGACCTTAAGATCCTCTAGTTCCAGCCCCTCCCGGTATGGGCAGGGACAATCGCTGCTATTTGTGTTTATTAGTGTGTGCACGCGAGCAGGTTTTCTTGGATATGAGCTTTTACACTATCGTTTTCCTCATATTTGAAGTAGGAAGTTTATTGGTATGAAACAGCTCTTGCTGTAAAGTGCCAACTGGTAGGTATCTGTACCTTCTGTTTTAGTGAATATTGCAGAGTGCATCATCACTTGATGACACCCTTCTGTTCATAATGTGCCCTAGTTTTTGCAACCAAGCGGCAGCTTGGAAGTTGGACCATTACAGATTCTTAAGCAAATGTTGATATTTGCCTCCGGCTTTATAGCACCATGCAGAACTGGGATGTTTTTTTGTGCTGAGTGGGTGCCAGGTGTATCTTCTCACTTAAGTTTCACAACTTGGTTCAGAGTGTACTGTTCATTTGTGAGACAGATGTTTCCACAGAGAGGCAGAAGTCTCCACATTTGCACGTTAGGGATACCAGAAGCTCATAGCCAAAATAGTTTCGAGTACGTTGATATAGCGTAGTGTAATCCAGATCAGAGCCTTGTTGAGTCTTCTGACATGGGCATTTTGTATCCAAAATGTTACTGCAGTCATGGGTACATGATATTCAAATAGAAGAGAAATAGTCTGTGTATATACTAAGAAACTCCACAGGTACCTCATAGGTCCTACTCATCTTTTGTTAGAAAAAGATCACATTATTTGCTATAGGCCATGTTTCTCTTGGTGTTTCATTTGACAAACTGATGTCTCCATTCAGAAGGTCACTGATCATTCAGCCACACCAGAAGGAAGTGGCAACACAAGTGAATGGACAACCGGTGCTTTATTGAAATTGCTTTTGGGGAGAAGAGGAAAGAATTTAGATGGCTTTTAAAAAAGTTAAGGCGAAAAGAAATGGGTATGTGAGTGAAGGGTATGTAAAATAATGCAATCAGTAAGTTATTCATCCTGTTGGCTATTCTAATATTGGCTGTTGGCAAGAAATGATTTGAAAGTGTTGTGAATTTACAGCTCAACACTGATCAGGCTGAGAGAGCCTTTGGATACTTTGAATTTTCTGAGTTTCTCTGCAGCTGCCTTAAATGTTAAGGTCCCATGGAAATACTATTTTGAATATGAAAGTGATGATAGGTTTTGTCCATATTTTGCAAGCTGTGCAAGCACATAATAAGAATGTCAGGGTGCAGTGGGGGCTAGTGTCTCTATGGGGTGCACTGTCTCTAAGTTGATGCTTAGACCCCAGAGCCAAGCCCCAGAAGAGGGAATGCCCTTGAGCACATGGACAGAGTCCTCTGAAAGTTTAACCTCAACAACAGCCTCTAGGCTCAATCCTACAGAAGCGTCTTTACATGGCTGCAGTATCTTTGGACTTACCTCTCAGCTTGTGAGTAGAGACGTCCTTCAGTCTCCACCAGAGATCATGTTGTAATGGTTGGACTTGATGATCTTAAAGGTCTTTTTCAACCTCATTGATTCTGAGTCCACATTCCCTTGCTTTTTCTGCACTATGCCTTAGTGTTGAGCTTGCTTTACCTCGTGGGACAGTTCCTTTTGGATGTGCAAGCTTCTTAATCTGGCTGATGTCAAGGGGCAAAATTCTCTGGAATGGGGTGTTCAACATTTTTTCTTTGAAAGAAATGCTCAGAGGTATCAAGTGACTTGCTCAAGATCACATGACAGGTAGAGGAGAGGAAGTATCCCAGCCCTCCATGTCTTCCTCCTCCCCTGCCTGGTAGGCAGCCTGTCCCATGGGGCATACCTTCTTCTTGGCAAGAGAAGAATGAAAGGGTCAGCCTCTTATTAATTGGTGATGAAATAAATTCTACTTATCCATTTAAAAAATTATTGGGTATCTCCAAGGTAGATCCCACAGCTACTTGGTTCTGTTTGATTGGATATAGTGATGTGTTTGTGCAAATGGATACAATGCTGTGAGTAACGTAGCTGATCTTCTTGAAGGAATTTGCTCCCGAAAAGCTGCTGTGAAGCTATAAAGAGCCTAGGAGATGCTCATTAAAGTAGTGCACCACTAGTACCTCTTGAAGCTACCACAACGCCATTAATTTTCCAGTAACAAATACAACAGATATCTTTTGTAGGCAGTCTGTAGAAATGGTGTTGCAGAAGGAGAGAATCGAAATGAAATTATTAAGATATTGTTATTTTTCCTGTCCTCCATTCGCCTTTGATTTAAGAGAGTTTCTTCTTCTCCTCCTTAGGGAGGAAAATAGGTGTGGGAAAGAGATTTATTAGGCTGAGACCATATTTGTGCTGCTAGTTGCTCTGCAGCTTCACCCAGAAGAGCTTATTTCTATTTTTCACTCCCTCAGGGCTGACTGCCTTGGGAACTGCTTTAGATAGGAACCATGATCCCCTAGCTGAATTACAGCTCCTGCTAACAATTTGCCCACAGATCAGCTGTGATTCTCCAGAGCCTTAAGATACTCGTAAGTTGTGTTCAGGACTTCAGGCTCACTTTTTGAAGGTGTTCTTTATAACAGAAAGAAACGTATTTCAAGAAGCTTTTACATTCTTAAGGCCAAGGTAGAAATCATTTTCAGTAGTCAGAAGTTAGGTAGTGAAAAATCATCTGATGACGGATTTCTGTGTTTTTTAACACATTTGATGCCCATTCAACAAAAAAAGATACAATTATAAAAGACAGATCTGTGGCTTGGGTAATAGCACAATGATCCATAAAAGAGATTTTATTGGAAAATAAAATGCCAACAATGTAATTTTTAATGTCAAGGTAAAAATACATTTCACAGTAGAGGCTGTTGATGGAAACATTTCCATCTGTATTTTGTGAGTATATTTTTCCTGTATAAGAGATCAGAGAAATCAACATTTAATACATTATTTTTTAAAGCAAAATGAAATTATTATTTCATCTCTTTCCGTGTTATGGTGCTAAGCTTTACTCTCAGGAAGCAGGTCCCTGCTTAAACTGTAGCTGAAGTTTACAGCAGTATAGCCAAAGCATATTTAGGTCTGCCATCAGCAACAAAAGGTTTTGGATCTCTGTAGCTGTTTTTTGTTCTAAAACAATGTTTATGGTACTGGAGCTATAAAATTGCCTCTGTTTTCACATCTTTCCTTCCACAGGGTCTCCAGACTGAAAATTGCTAATGTTAGGCTTAATGCATTCTAACATAAGTTACTGCTTCACAGTCAATGCACTGAGACCTAAAAATACTAGTGATTAACGATACATTTCATAACCCTTGATCCATGTGTCTGTGTGCAACTGTCTTAATTGATGAAAACTTCTATCTTAACAAAAGTTGACTTGCTTGGCTTTTAAAATTACAAACGCTACCTCTCACTCTGCAGGAAGTAGTTTAATCAGTTGGTTCATGATTGCTCAGTCAGAGTTCTGTTTCCTCGGTGCAGCACTTTCCTGGCACGTCTGGATACGTGCAGCATCACTTCTCGTGTTGTGAAACTTCACAAATATCTCAAGTCAACCCCAGTTATTATGAAATGGGGTCACAGCTGCGTGTCTC
This sequence comes from Forpus xanthops, assembly GCA_032466535.1. Classification (NCBI taxonomy): domain Eukaryota; kingdom Metazoa; phylum Chordata; class Aves; order Psittaciformes; family Psittacidae; genus Forpus; species Forpus xanthops. The sequence continues at coordinate 57,667 of JASSUY010020623.1, forward strand.
CAGCTTTTGGGAAATGCTTCCCAAAACATCTGCTTTGAAACAGTTGCACCGTGCTGCAAAATAAAAGGCAGGTGAGTGGAGACAGTAGTGGAATTTATTCTACTCTTACGCATTTCAGGCATCTATCCGAATGATTTAATCTCTTTGCATAACTATTTTGTCCTAGTGTTACATTAGGCTACATATATAACAAAGTAGTATACAAAGCATTTTAATAAAATTGACAGAATGCTTGATCAGAATAGAAATGCTTTTTATATGTTCATGAGAAATATGGATTTCTTTTTCCTCAAATGGAAAGGAATTTTTTAGAACCCTCTTCCTCACTTCTTCAGCATAGTCCTCCATACTGGAAAGTAGAATATGAAGTCAAGATATTTCATAGTTGAAGAGGCAAGAACTTTATGATGCAGTTTTAGGGGTCTGGGGATGAGCTTGAATTAATCATAGAGGTAATCTGTGAAATACAGGGTAGGAGGAGGAAATTATTGATGCCAAGCATTTTGGGCTCGAAACCTTACCAGACATTTAGGTTTTTGAGCAGCAGCAAAATGAGTGGCAGCAGCAGCATAAGCAACCAAATGGTGCAGATTTCTGATTCAGTGTGGGGTGCTGCTGGGGTGAAGTGATTGGTCTACTTTTTGTTTTAAACGAGCGTGTAAGAAGAGTCTTACTTAGAGCTCATTGAAAATAAGCAAATTGTGATTGAAGTGGTTTGTGTTGTGGGTGAGATATGATGTTTAGCGTGTTGTAGGTTTTTTAATGTTTTGCTCAAGAGATGATATGAACTCCTTAAAAACACTCTCAAAAAGATGTAATGAAAAAAGCTACAGGAAACTCTTGGGCTACATACACAAACGTGAGACTAGCTTTAGTAATACTTATAAAATTCACAAGTAGTATTACTAAGAAAAGATGGATTAGATTCTGGAAGCTGTTTACTTTTCTTACCGTGATAGGATTGTAGGTAGTAACAGTTTCTAACTAGGCAGATGCACAGCGTTGCAGTTCTCACCCTGTTCGCTGTGGGGACAGGATCAAGTCTATCCCAAATGGGATTTGGCACCTGGCCCCTTGTGCTAGACCTTGTGCTGCTAATGACATTGGAACTCTCTGCCTTTAAGGTCTGGCTTCATGCTCTTTTAAAGGGGTGATGGTATAGAAGCAGAACAGAAAAAGTCCTTCTTGTACATGGAACTAGTGCAAGGATGTCTTTCTATTTTACCCCCACCTTCACTTCCTCCTGAAAACAAGTCTATGTGTGATCTCTGGTGTAACCTCACCACCTCAATATCAGCAGTGTTCTTTCCCCAGATTTGATGGCTTTTCTGGCAATACGATGTGCAGGGTCAGGAATTTCATAGAATCAAAAAATATATAATGGTTACTGTTGGAAAAGACCTTAAGATGATGCAGTTCAGATTCTCTCTTAAAATTAGCAATAACTATATCTTCATTGACTGTTTTGTGGTTTTGCTTTTGAATATCAGCTTTTGGCTGTTACAAACAGAATAAAAGTGCTATTTTACTGCACATACAGTACTGAAAAACTGGTGGGTGATGGTGGCTTTTTTCACTTTTGACTGAGCTTAATTCCTACCAATGACCATACATGGAAAGGCTCTCCAGTGACTAGCTGCTCCTGCTGAGTGCACACAAACATATGTAAGATGCATTTCTCATGTCACTTCTAGGACAAGAATTCTAATTAAAACCCAAACCAAATAAGACTCCATATGACCACAGCCACAATCCAGGACTCAGAAAAAGAAAATCCTGCCAAAGTATTGTTTACATCAGTATTACATTAGCAGTTGTGCTGTATAATTTATTCACATCGGTGTTAGAATGTGATACTGATCCTTTTTTTAAGCTATATGCCTGTCAGTTACTTTAGGTTAACATCCACAAGTGATGATAGGTCACTGGGTGTGTAGCTGCATAATATTAGCTCTGAGCTGGCTGCTACTCAGGCCGCCTTGTCTTTCAGACCCCTATGTGTATGAGAAAGAGGGAAGAAATATACATTAAGTTTTGCAAGATACTTTAAAAGGTGGCAAGCTTGGACTCTTGTCATTTCAGAGGAGGAAAACTTGGCGTGGGTTTTAGTAGCTTATTTGATCAGTGTGGAAGTCTGTTTCAAAATAAATAATAAAAAAAAAGGTGTTTCCAATGCTTTTGTAATAGTTGGGTAATTGGGGGTTTTGAACTACAGTGTGTATCTTCCTGGGGGAATTTTCTGTAACAGAAATAGGCAGGAAATGGATGATGAGCCAGCAGCTCTTTTGCTCAAGAACTGTGTAGTTTCCTCTGTTTACTGTAGCATTAGACATTGTGTCAGAAACTTCTGGGTCCAGATAACTGAGATACTGTTAAAAACACTATCCTGTTTACTGCAGCAACAAGATCACAGTTCTGTGTCATTCAGTAATGCAAACTGACTTGATTTAGGCGACACAGGGAAACTATTGAGTTCCTATGGAGCATTTGTGCACTGCTGTCACTCCGGCCAACCACCATGGCCCTCACAGCTGCAGCCAGCTTTGAGGAAGCCCTCACTCACCATGCCTGTTTCAGTGGTGGAGTTGGAAGAACTATGTTCAGGCCAACTCATCAGCTCCATCTTTAATTCTCATTTTCTTCATTACAAATGTGTATCGGCTTCAAGTGATGACAGCTGGTATTTCCTAGATGTAGATGACCTTCTGAAATTCATGGTGCTGAGCAATTAACTAATTGTAAATTATGAATCCTTGCGTAGCATGGAGTAAACAGCTAACTTATCTGACTGGCATTCTGCATTTCTCTCTGTCCTTTGGCTGCTTCCTTTGAAGTGTGGCCAGTCTACAGGTCACTAACAGCAGAAAGTAAATGTACAGATACGTGTGGTGGGAACCTAAGTGTCGAAGAATAAAGTAATTAAGAATTGACTTTCCGTCTGTATTGTGTAAACACACAGATTATTAAGAAAAAGTAAAGCAAGTGGGGTAAAGTGATTAGAAAAAATGGCTGAGAATTATTGCAGTGTTCATTTCCTCCCTTACAGCAATTTCATTCTAGTGTTGAGAAATATTTTAAACTTGGTTTCTAAGGAGATTAGTTGTCTGTGAATGTGTTGTCTTTGTCTATCTCTCTGCTCGTCTTTGCATGTTCCAAATACACGTTAAACCTGTTGCTAGATTTCCATTTCAACAGAAAGCAGAGGTTTATAGGGTATGCAGTTCCACAGATGTCAGTGCCTGGGTAGAGGCTATTATAATATTTGAGCAGTTCAGCAGTTACAGGGAATTTCTCCAATACAATATGGGGCACACTGCAAGTTTAGCAGGTTTTGGGTTACAGGCATTCAAAGGGACTGCAGTGCTGTGTTGTAGGGGTCCTGGAAAGTAACCAAGGGAAGACTTGAGTGGAAAGCAAGAAACCTGCACCCAAAAGTCATTGTCAAAAAAGCCTAGCTACTGTTGTTGCTCATAGAGCATGTGTGATGAATAACCAAGCAGTTACACACTTTGTATGATCTAAAAAAGCCAAATAAAAGGATTAGGAACCAAATGTTATCATGGCCAAGCACATATGTACCCATCTTTATGTGTCAAGTACTTACTGGACATGTGACCTGAATACCATTGCCTTTTGTAGTAATTTCACTTGACTTACTGATCTTAAGCAACTGCTGTTGGCCTTTGTGTATATATTCCTTCAACTGCGCCTGTAGGCCCAAGGCTTACTGGGAAGTCCAGGCATTTTACTCCTTCAGAGCTGCACCTTTGCAATAGGCAACCATTCTGAGGTTCTGGTACCATTGTTTCAACAAAACAAGTTTAAAGAAACACTCTGTTTTCTTCTTCTGGGATATTATTTGTGGTCATCCTGGAAGCTAACCTCAGTGTCATTTTTGTAAAGAACACAGAAGTTACCCTTCTGCTATCCCGTCTCGCAGCCTTCTCCAGAAGAAAGCAACCCTGTGCCTTTCAAAATACGGGGTTTTAACTCTTGAATTAGCTATCTGACTGCAAAATATATGCCCATTCTATTTGTCTGATTTGAAACTAACTGCTCATCAGTTAAGTAGCTGGAAAAATCTGAAGTTCACACTGTAATCTGGAGAGGGAATTTGGAGAAATGAAAGGCTGGTAATGTGTAATATATTCATTTCCATAGATAATATACATTATATAAAAGGATGCCAGAAGGGAAAGTAGAGCAACAAAAGTGAACAATTGCCACTTGATACAATGATTTATCACCTGTTGACAGTTGTGCCTGTTGGCAGAAAAGTTCATTATGAATGATAAGTTGAGGGCTCAAAGCAGGACAGATAGAAGCCTTGAAGATTTGTCCTTGAAGGCTGGTGGTGTACAGCATGGGTTTTTTCTTGCTGTAATGGAGGTTAGTGTAGTTTAATGTGACTGTTAGTCTATTTTAAGATATCTCTGATCATAAGAATTATAGAATGAAGTATGTTCATAATTAAACCATGTTGTGGCAGTACTGGTTGAGTGCTCTGTAAATGTTTTTATAAATAAATGAAGAGAGGGCTATAGGTACTGCAGAATAATGAAAATCAGAGTCAATATCAGGTTATTGTAAGCCTAATTTTCATAAAGGTGATCTTAGAACAAGAATTGGTATCAGTTGAAATATTCATCTTCCTAAAGGATCATAAGAAAAACTTGGAGCAGACCAGGGTTCATGGAACCATTCAACCAGTAGAGAATTCTCCCTCATGCAATCAAGCATTAGGCGTTTCTGTTGTCATATCCCAAGCAGTTATTTCTGTTGCATCCAACTTCTTTTTTTCCTCATATATTTTCAGTAGAAATCTTGTATGTATAATGCAGAAGAGACAACAGCAGGGTGAATGTCTCATTGATTGCATGTTTTTTTCATGCTCTCTAAGGTGATAAAGGTGAAGCTATAGCTTTTCCCTACTTCCCACTCCTTATCAAACAGATAAGGTGTTTTGTACATGGGACAAGTTGTACTTTTTTTTTTTACACCAGTAAGTGTGAAAAAGCACCTGGTTTAAGGACTGCCAAGTAAACAGCCATTTGACCCTTCACAGGCTTTTCCTTCAGAAGAAATGACACTGAAGAATGTGTTAACCTTGTAATAAGCTTATTTGTAAGGCATTTTAAATCTGAGAGAAAAAGGGTACTCAGTTGATGTGGGAATTCCTACTGCCTTATTTCGTCTTTGTTTGGTTACCGTATTACTAGTGTATATTACTTTGACTGTTAATCTTGCACTGACCTTGCATAGCTATGTTCCTGGATTGATTGACTTTGAATAGCTGTTCATTTTCCCTTCTGCATTTATAAAGATGTTATTTAACATAGATTTTTCTGGAATAGAGTAACAGACTGTGGTCTGCATAGTTCAAAACGGCTGGTTGCAGAAGCAGCTTGAAAAGCATGAATCACGTTCTCTAGTCTGATATCCTGGTTTGGTAGGGGTCAGATATTTCAGGTGAGAGATGGCATCTTTAAAATTTATTCATCCCATTTTATTTCCTGTTATTCAGCTGTGCTTCCTGTTGTGGGTGCTTCTGTGCTGTAAAAGACTACCCAATTAAAGTGTAATGTTGTCCTTACTATCAGCATTAGACTTGGTTGTGCATGCTTAGTTATGAAATATAGTGAAATTGTGTGATGATACCATATGCCTCCCAGTTTTACTGAGTGTTGACAGGTTTCTCACTTATCTTCTCTCTGAATGCTGTAGGTACACATATATGGAGCAGATGGAGTTACTCTGCTTTTAATCATGGAATGTATTTGCTTAGGGAAAACATGCATTTGTTGTTTCCTAATTTTTTTTAGGGGGAGGAAGTTTTGTATGTTCTTTCTAAGTGGATGAAAGCAGAAATGATCACAGAACAGACATTCAGAAGAGTGTTTTGATAGGAATATTTAGTAGGAAGAAGAAGGTGAAGAAGACAACCGACCAGGTTGTTCCATGTCATAAGTTTGACCTTCAGGTATAGAGGATACAGATACGGAGAATCTCTCTACCTCTTTTGTGTATGGCTGCCATGCTTGCATGCTATAGCCAGGCCCTGTGATTATAATCAAAGCATTTCAGCTTAGTTCTTTATCTAATCTCTAGACAACTTGTTCACTAATAGATTTACAGTAAGAAATATACTTAGTTATGATAATGGCTGGTATTTTTTTTAATCCTGCTATGTCGTCTTGTCTTCCTAATTAGCAATACTTGCATAAACAGGGATAGTTTGGAATATAAACCCTGAGTTTTATTTCCTAAGTACCCATTAATACAGAGAACATGAGTTACTTAAAGCATTTGATCTTCTGAACTTGTGACATCTCACCACATCAGTAGTTGGTGAGAACAGCATCCTCTTTAAGTTGGAAAGCTGTTACTATTTGAGATCTTCCTTTACCTCATTTTTACTATGGTATGTTAGTCTCTTGTCTAATAGGCATGATTGCTGCTCTTTTATATAGGCTTGTGCAATTTTCATGCGATCAATTTTATAGTTATTTTTGAAGAGGGACCTGTGTCTACTTCCCCACTTTGATACAAAATTGCATTTCATAAAACACATTATATACTGTATCACAAGTCCTAAATAACTCAAGTTGTTAAGGAAAAGATACCAGAATATAAGAACGTTTAAAACGCATGTTGACTAAATTAATTTGGGGGATGAAAGAGGAAGTGATGCATTTTTAAAACCTGTACATATTTTGGAGGGTCCATTCCAATGCTAATTTCAAGATAGGCTGTGGTTTAACTGAAAAGACTGAGAATAGCGTATGCCCTCAAATGACCAGCGTGAAATGATGACTGACTGGAGCCACTTACACATCACTGCATCTTGTGAACAGTCCCCTTGTAGATGCACTGCATGGGTATTTTCTATGAAAAAAAGGATTTGTGTCCTAAAAGAATACAGTAGAATCTATTTTCAGTATCATAGGTCCCCTGCAAGGGTTAGTTAAGTCATCACGCTTCCAGAACTGTCCATCTTCAATTGGTAACGCGAGGAGTCTTCCAGTGCCAAAATTACACATTGCAATTACCAGTTTTCAGACAAGTGATTTAGAACTGGGAAACTTGTTGAAAATTAATGTTTCCTCGCTCAGTTCCCATATTAACCAGTCTTTGCTGAGGAGCAAGGCCAAATCCCATTCCCAAAAGGTATATTCAGTTTCTCAGCTACTATACTGCTACTGGACTGACAAAATATTTGCACTGACTTGGCTGTAACTAAACAGCAAAAGATCTGATCAGTGAGAGGAGTAAGTTGGTGATCTCTCCCAGCCTTCTTGCAAGAACAGGCGAGCTGCGCCCTGCAGCTCTGCCTGTCAGACCAAGGGTGAAACAACTAATAGCAGCTGATGGCAACTTCTCTCTTTGCTGGAGCTAACAAAGAGCCAGGAATATATTAGAGTCCCGAAGGGAAGATAACAGCCCTAGCCTCACCACAGCAGTCTCCCTTACTGCATCCTCCCTTCCAGCAGTGTTTTGAAAACAGCTGTTAAGGGGCTAACAATGGGCAAATACTGTGCCTGTCAGATAATGTTACACCAAAACCAAAAGAGTGAAAGTCCCATTTGAAGCCACAAAGTTGAAATCGGGTATTTTGTAATTTTGATAGGCTTTCTGGTACTTCATCAGTGTTACCTATCTGCATGAGGAAGCGATACAGATCCTGCTCAGAGCACGACTCATTTCTTGTTCAGAGCCCAGCACTGAGGTCATGAAGTCCCCTCTGTCCCACTGCAATGATTGACCATTTATCTTAGCTTTCCTGTTGTCATGACATCTGGCTTAAAAATTTATCTTATCTTCTCTCTACTGTATTTGACATTATCTGAGGAACTTTGTTCTCTCCTGCTTCACATTTTTTAAAGTCTTCTAGAACTGAAATGCCACATTTAGCTGTAATTATTTTCATTTTTAATTGAAAGTCTGTGAGCACTGAAATGGTGAACTTAAAGGCACTTTCATGAAAATCTCTTATCTCTTCTGAGGTAGAAGAGACTGTGAATGTCTTCATAATTACTTTTGTGGATATCTTTTTAATAGCCTTGGGGACCTACACAAACATTTAATTATTAGAAAAGAAGTTAATACAATGAAGAATATCATACTACTAATGAAGCTTAGAAATACATAGAACTCATTAATTGATAATTATGTGGAGAGATAAGCACAATTCAATTGATTTTGCTTTGAGCAAGAAGTTTGTGCAGGTTTTTACTTAGGAAGATGGTGAGAAATCCTGCTTTATGATTCCATGTAAATAATTTGCTTCTTGTCCTTGGTTCTGAAACTGTGTTGATTTAGTAGGGGTTATCCTTTCCCTTTTGTTCCCGGTATGTCATTCTCCTTTGCATGTTGCTACAGAAAAGTGAATTAGCGCAGGTAGCGGGAGGGAGCTTTAGCACTGGTCTGTATAGCACAAGAGAATGTCAAGAAAAAGCCAGGCAGGCAGAAGGGCTCTCTGTAGAGCGATGCCCCAGTGGCTTGTTGCATTGCCATCTGCTCAGCGCAGAGGCGGCACTGTCATGCACCAAGAGTCACCTTGGCAGACCAGAAACAAGGTTTTGGCTGGCTTTTGTTAGCCCATGGGGGGTGTCTGAGCACAGGGTAAGAGGTAGTCTGTCTGCTTTGGGGTACCTGCCCTTTACCTTCAGATCCTTTCCTACCCACCCCAAGTGTCTTGAGGGCTGCTTCACAGAAGTAACTCATAAACACCTTCATAGTTGCTGCTGTCCCTTATGTCCCTAGAAAACAGCACATGAATGAATACATACCTCTACTTTCATATTGTATCAACATGTACTTTCTTACCTGTTATAATAAAGCCAATCGTTACCTACACATGGTTAGTTTGGCATGGGATGTCTGAGATACGGAAACCCAGTTGCCTGCTCTGCTCCACATAACATTGCAGCAGCAGAGAGAGGGAAAACACATTGATATGTTTCATGCAACTGCAGATAAAGATCTCTTTCCCCTAATTTTAGATATTTCTAGGGGAAAAGCAAGTCATTTTTTTCAACCACCATTTATACTGTGATCTCTTAATTTAATTTAGAGGAAACTGTCAAGTTTAATTTGGTCTCAAATATAAACCTGTAAAAACACACTTTGGTAAGCTTTTTGTGACTCACCCGGCAGATTTATTTTACATGATTTTAGAGATACTGTTTTATTGGTGAGTTGAAAACTACCTGTTGGAGAAATTCTTGCTTGAAATGCAATATTTAAAATAATTGGGTTTTCCCCAAATTTTTTGGAAAATTATTTTTCTTTTTTAAAAGTGAATATTTCATCTTGGTATTCACAACCCAAGTGAAATATTAATAGTCCAGATGAGGAAATGCTTTCATAAAAGGCATAGATGCATGGAAGAACTGCAAGACTTCAGGATTGTTTTATCCTCTAGAGTTTGTTCTTCCCAAGCTGCTGCTTAAGCGAAAAAGTAATCAGACAATATGTAGAGAGACCGCCAAACTCCCCCGAGTTCTGATTGCTCTTTCTAAAATACTAACTTTTAAGACAATTGTCCTATATTTGTATTTTCACCCTATTTAATTTTCAAGTAAAAGGTATTAAAATCTTAAAGGAGCTGTATAAAGAGTTAGGACTACTCTGAAATGGGATGAATTTGCTGTAGTGTGGGAAGGAACTGTCTTAAGGACATAAATGCAAGGAAGGACTTGAAACAAACCAAGAACCAGTAAAATAGGAAAGGGTGAAAGTAAACTTAAACACATTTGCGTTATTGCATCAAAACTGAAACTGGGGAGATTTTCAGTGTTGGGTGGTGAGGCACTGGAATGTGTTGTCCAGGGAAGTTATGAATGCTCCATCGCTGGTAGTGTTCAAGGCCGGGTTGGACAGAACCTTGGGTGGCATGGTTTAGTGTGAGGTGTCCCTGCCCATAACAGGGGGCTTGGAACTAGATGATCTTAAGGTCCTTTCCAACCCTAACTATTCTATGATTCTATGAACGTTTTATCAGCTGAGGTCAGGCTGTGACTCAAAAACAGAGGGAGTTTGCCTTTTGGGTTCCTGGTGCAAAGTAACAGGTACTGCAGCCAAAAAGCGCAAAAGTGCTGATCCACGGTAAGCACCCTTTGTCGGTTCAGTTTTGTTCTAAAAATGCATCAGGTGGTATCTGAGCAGGACGTTGGCTGATTCCCTCTCATCTGCAGAGGATATTTTGGTAGAAAGCCTGTTTTGTTGCCTGCCATTGTTGAGCTGGGTCAACATTTTTACTCCTGGTATCTATTGCGTCCCAATCCAGTATTAATGATGGGGAGTCACAGCTTTTAAGCACTCGGCAGCATCACAGCCTGATGTGTGTCTGTGTAATATCCTGTACACATGTAAATCAGTGACATTAATTATTGTGGAAGACTTTCAAAACCTACCAGTTGAGAGTTTCCCAATACCAAGAATGCACATAGAAAGAGAATGTTTTTCCTGAGCAGGCATCGTGTGATATGAACAAAGAACAACAATAAAATCATTAGAACAGCTGCCAGCTGTGAGCTGTTTCAAGTATCAGTTCAACACTAATATGTACACTGACGAACATAACAGCTTTGCCAGCACTCTGTTGTTTCTGGAAGATTTAAAAAAGAAAAGGATAATACGTAGTTTGTAATAGCAAATTATGTAATGAGCACAAGAGTTTGGCTGCATACTGTTATATTGGAGGAACTGCGTATTAGGTAATAAGTCTCTAAATATAATCTTGGTGGATGAATTAATTTATTCCGTTAAATTGTATTCGGGGTATGGGCTGTTTTGGAAGCAAGTGAGACTGGATTCTCAGTTTCCTTCTGTTTTCTGTAGCTCTACTCTTCAAACCAATGAAAATCCATGACATAAAATGTCTGTGCTTGCTGCTGGCATCGGTAGACTTCAGAAATGGATACAGCCGTATAATCCCAATGTTATCTCTCTGTGAAATGCATGTAATATACTACTTCAGGTGGGATTGAGGGCTCTTGCCTGATGACATTTTGTACTTTGTATCTACCTAATTTTTGTGCTTTTGTACTTGCCTGCAAAGAATTTGTCAAAATGGAAGGAAATACAGGTGTCGAGAGCCAGTTCTTGGTGAAAGCTTCTCATCCCATGTCCCGGAATGCAGGCGCAGGGTTAGTGGTTAGACAATCACTATCAGAACTGAATTTAAGTCTTGAAGATTTGTCAACATTTTAAATAGAAATAGAATTTTATTGCAGCTGCAACAGAGCCTATTACTACTTCAGAAATTTGCCCCCAGAATGTTTGCATTGTCTGTGAGGCTTCCTTTGAAGTATGGGGATATTCTCCTAAATATTCTGCAGAGTAGTACTTACTGAGTATTTTTGTATTGCAGTGACCATGCTAAGTATACTTTTTGCTATCACAATAATTGTCTTCTGCCATCTCATCTCAGTTTCTTTCTTCCCTGCATGTTGAACAGATGGCCTTGAGCTTTGTGTAGGTGATTAATTAAGCTGCATATAACAGTATTTTTTGAATGCATAAATTCCTCTTAACAGGATTTGAAGTTCTTTTAGCAACCAGTCTGCTCAGGGTAGGGAAGGGGGGCAAAATAGCTATATTTTTTTCACTTTTCTTTAAAATGCACGCAGTGTGTGTCTTGAAATAAACGTGTCTGTGTGTTGTGCCAGTTGTTAGAAAAGGCTTAGGTTTCAATTCTATTGGACAGTAAAGCTTCACACTGGTATCAGTAAACTGAAGAAGATAAATCCTGCTGCTGAGAATATAAGAGAGACTTCTGTGGATGCAATCTAAGAAATGGTGATGTGTATAGGAGAAGGCAGGCACTGCTTCATCTGACAAGGTCTGTTTAGAGCACGGGAACCTGACTTCAGCAGCTGCAGTCTGAACTAGCTGCAGCATGCATTAGGAGTGCTTGCACTGAAAGAGAAGGTACCCTTATGGGGAGGTGAAATCATGAGAACAAACCCTACAGACAAATGGCAGCAAATGTTCTGCAGTTACAGGACTCGGCTTTTACCTCTATTATTTCTCACACAGGCCTGGAAGCATTTTTGCAGGTCGCTCATTCTGTAGTCACTGCTGACCTCATTTTCATGTTGGTTTTAATTCTAAGTGATGAAATTGCAGTGCTGTAGAATGGCCTTTTCATTTCTATTCACTGTGATTTTTTTTTTCCATGACCTTGTTAACAAGAGGTGGATGTGTATAATAAAGTGATAGCAGGTACTATGGTAAACGGTTACTCCAAGTTCTAATTACATTTACTTTTCTTGTATTTGTGCAGCTTTTACCAGTGAGTAGTCTACCAAATGAGCTTATTGGCAGAAACATTCATAGGATTGGATAATGCAATATAGTGTTTTGCAAATTTTGTTAACATGTTTCAGAAACACATTCTTGAAGAAAGATGTTCCTTTTCAGTCAACGCTCAACAAAATACTTGAATTTGAACACTTGAGGTTATGAACTAAAATGTGTCAGGGTCACCATGGTCAGTGGAGATGCTAACAATTTAGAGTATGTGTTCAGCTTAGGGGTCCTCAACACAAGCAGGGTGATGACCTGCTTGAGAGCATCCAGAGGAGGTCACAAAGATGATGAGAGGGCTGGAGCACCTCTCCAGTGAAACAGACTGAGGGAATTGAGGCTTGTTAGGCCTGGATAAGAGAACGCTTTGGGGAGACACTAGGTATTGGAAGACTGTTATAAAGGGGGCCTACAGGAAACTGGGAGAAGGACTTCTTACAAGGGTGGGTAGTGGCAGGACAAGGGGAAATATTTTTAAACTGAAAGAGGGCAGACTTAGGTGAGATATGAGGGAGAAATTCTTCACTGTGAGGGTGGTGAGACACTGGCACAGGCTGCTCAAAGCAGTTGCAGATGCCCCATCCCTGACAGTGTTCAGGTCCAGGGTGGGCAGAGCCTTGGGTGACATTGTCTAGGGTGAGGTGTCCTTGCCCATAGGATCGTCTTAAAGGGCCCTTCTAACTCAGTCCATTCTATGATTCTGATCTGCAGGGTCTGGGGACGGTTTCAGGTCTCCAGGAACCTCCATGATGTGTCTTGAAAACAAGTTCAATTTTGTATGTTGAATGGGTAAAAGAATGTAATTACACACGACCTGCAAGCATACAAAGGTTCATTTGTAGAAATTAAAAATCTTTGGTTCATACAGAGGGGAATGAATGAAGTTTCAGATTTGGTAACATCTTGGTGACTTGGGTCTACTTGTAGTAAATCATTATTCTGCTAATGCTCTCTGCTGAACACTCTTCTAGAAGACTAGGATCATTATTAAAGGTGCATGAAGTTTATAGGTAATGGTTGCTGTAGCAGTATATCATCTCACTTACAACAGCAGAATTCAGTGTCTGCTGTGGAAATCCAGTATGAAGGGGGTGCATACGTGTGTGTGCCCGTGCCTTTGTGTGTGCCCATAGGTATGCTACAGGATTGCTTGGTATGTGTTCCTTCTGTGTTTGTTAACAGTGTGGGGAGCAGAGCTAAAGAGAAGCTTATCTTCCTAGGAAAGGGAAGGTTAATACAAAAGGGGGATTGATTCTCCTCTCAGGTAGGTGGCCAAAGAATAACCACCTATCTTGAAAACCTTCTGCTCTGTTCTCTGTATTTACTGTGTATCTATTAATAGACAATCTGTGATACCTAAATATGAACACAGACGTACCTGAGAAGAACAAAATCTTGTGAAGTTAATCCATTTTAATTCCTTCGTTGACACCTTTGCCAGCTTCATGTTAAAAGCTTTAGATTCCTTAGGCAACCTTTATGGGACATGTTGACTTTTCCACTGATTAGCACTAAGGAAAAATAAAAAACCGCACCACTTTCTGTCTTTTCAGAAGGCAAAACTATTTGGAATTCCATATAGTATCATAGAATAGTTAGGGTTGGAAAAGACCTTAAGATCACCTAGTTCCAACCCCCCTGCCATGGGCATGGACACCTCCCACTAAACCGTGCCACCCAAGGCTATGTCCAACCCCTCCTTGTACACTGCCAGTGGTGGAGCATTCACAACTTCCCTGAGCAACCCATTGCAGTGCCTCGCCACCCTTACAGTAAAGAATTTCTTACTCAGATCCAATCTAAACTTCTCCTGTTTAAGTTTGAAGCCATTATCCTTTGTCCTCTCACTGGAGTCCCTAATGACGAGGTCCCAAATGTGTATATTAGACTCCCTTCTTCATATTCTTAGATATATTTGGGGGCTGTTATGATCCCTTGGGCAACTTTTCCTCTGTGGGATCACTGCGGAAAGATCTCTTGGTGGGATGGGATTGTGGAAGCACAGGAGCTGACACTGCACATTGAAGATGTATGTTGACTGGGCACATACAGACCATCTTAAAACTTGCTTTGTGTCACTTTAATTGCAAGTTTTCCAGTTAAATGAGCGGCTTTGTTTCTCATCCTGCCCTTCATAGGCTGGCTGGTTCGCTGGAGCAGCTTTCCTTGCTTTCTCTTTTTCTCTGTGCCTGCCTCACTGCTGTTGCCCACTCATATGGGGAAAGTATAATCCTCGTGGCAGGTGATCTGTTGTGGTGTTCTCTGAACAGTATCAAGATACACAAATATGTTGTGCCAGGGTGATCTCTTGCTTTCTTAATTCTTTTGGCTTGAGCCTGAAACAAGGATCAGAGCTGAGTCCTCTGATTAGTTCTTAATCATGAGAAGTCCTACTGAACTGAATTGCTGCCACTCACTGTGACTCTGTGTATGCCCACTTATGTATCCTAAATTAAAATGCTTATAAAAGGCTTAGCTTGATATATCTCAGTATGTAACTTAGCACTTTGAAAAAGCCGTAAATGTTTTGTTCTGTTAAAGGGGGGAAAATAATGCGTACAGTTGCTTTTTCCCTCTGGCATGTTAGCCTTTTTATTTTTTGATAGCTTTTACTGGTGTGTCTGTGTCATAGCTGATTAGGCCAGTGTTCTACTGGAGCATTAGCACTTCAGATCTATGTCTTGTCACAAGAGGTGGCACACTTGAGATGAATTGCCCACAGTGTAAGAAGTTGGTGAAGCAGTAATGAAGTAGTTAATACCTCTTGGCATTGATTACAGTGCAGCTGGCCCAAATCAACTCAGAACATTTGTAGTACAGAAATTGCTACAGCCCAAATCAGCTAGGCTTCTGAAAAAAGATCAGGGTGGCCTTTTTGCTAGATGGGAAAGTTAAGATGACCAGCTTTGACTAGATGCTTGATTTAAGTGGAATACTCTTCTTCAATACAAGCCTCTTTTCATCTTAATGGTATTGACAGAGCAGCCCATTTGTCTCGATTTCCTTTAAGCAAGAGTTCTTAGGCCAAACCTTGAAAGCTGCAGATTCTACTGTACCTCAGCAAAATTATATACCTTGGACTTATTCAGGTTTCCACATAAAGTGACTAATTTTCTGTCTTGTCTCTTCCTGATACTTCATACGCTTTCAAGTACAACAGCATGTTGTTGTATTAATACTTTGAATGTAATGATTTGCTAATTCCATGAGCTGTCAACATGATTCCCTAATTTAACCTAACTGACCAAACAGATGTAGTACTGTTAACTGTATTAATATAGTGTTTTTCACTGGTTAGGAATAGAAAACACAGTGAAATCCCTAACACTCCTTTTTGATTCTGAGGAAATTTCAGTAATCAACATACTTAAAACAGCTTTCAGTTGAGATGCAACTTGCTCCTGTTTTCTTGCCAATGAGCATTCTTTCTATAGCAGAAATAAGTAATATTCTAATGTGAAACATCTTTCTTCCAATGAGGTTTCCTATTATCTCCATTATGGTGCTTTGTTTGCAGCCTGCAGAAGCTTTGCTGATAAAGGTTTCCCTTTGGGCATTTTGCTGCCAACGTAGATGGCAGAAGATGTTCTCATTCATCCCTCAAGAAAATTAATTCAAGCATATACTAGAAACATGAGTGAAATATTTGTTCTTCCTATTTCATTTAAGCATTTCTGAAACTTAACTAAGTGCATGTGCATCCAGAGAAGTAAGCAGTGCAGGGACATTGCCACAGGACTTGGTGTTCTGCACAGGAGGTGTCAGGGTTGTGAATGAGAGGGAGGGAGGTGTTTCTTTCTGGATCCTTGGTAAAAAGACCTGACAAAAACCACCTTATTAAACCACCTATTTTAGTAAGACAGAGTAAGAGGAGAAATAAAAAGAACAACTGAATCTTACATCCCTTCAGACTTTGAGCAGCCCACGTTCACACAGCATTGGATGGACCCTGGCTGGGTCTCTTCCCGTGGCATACTGCCTGTGGCAGAAGCTCCTCCTTATTGTCATTCAAGCTATTAATTTTCTTAGAAGGACATGACTCCATTTGTAAAGGGTGTTGACATGAGAACTTCTCACTGCACTTCTTGACAAAAAGCAAGGCCACTCTTGTGGCATGACCAGCAGTACTGAGGGGGAGCTGACTGCAGCCCCACTGTTACAATGAGCTGGCTGGGGTTGTCCCATGGCGGAGAGATTTATGCCACACAGTCCAGGCCTGGGCGTGCTCAGGTTGAAACTATTCCAGAGCCCTGAGCCCTCAGTGTGCAACACTCTGCAGTCAGGATCAAAGAAAGCATTTAACCCCTTGACTCACATGCAATTTACCTTTCCCAAAGTTACTGGAAGTTACAGTTTATATTAATACCATATGTGTTGACAAGTTCTGATGGAGATCACTGGCTCCTCAAATACAAACCCTTCCATAAGGCTCCCAAGGCACTCGCTGTGCCGTGGCACAGGTAACATTTGCTATGTGGAACTTGAACTTGGTTGCAGCAAGTAAAAGCATCATGTATCTGTTCATAGACCAATGAATTGTTTCATAACTCTGGGAGCTAGTCTTCTCATGCATAATTCTGCATGTCAAGGAAAGTGCAATTTTCCAGCAATACACGGGTCCCAGCATGATGGGGCTCTGATTCGGGTAAGCTTCCTTTGAGATGCAAAGAGTATTTTCTGATAGAGAAGGAGAGCATGAGCATATATACTGTGCAACGTTTGCAGTTTTGTATATCATTTCCTACTTTTTCTGGTGAAGGCTTCTCTGAAATCGGACTCTGTTTTTTGTGTGGCTTTGTTTGTTGGTTTGTTGTTTTTTTTTGTTGTTGTTTTTGTTGTTTCATTTGTTGTTTTATTGTTTTTCCCCCAGGGAATTAAACCACATTTTCCTTCTCCTCCAGTCTCCCAAAGAAACACAAACCCAAATAACTTTCAGTCCTCTTAAAAGGCTTCAGAATTTCTGCACCAAACCTTATGTTCAGAAGCTGTGGCAGAGCTATATAGCAGTTCTTAAAAGGGTGTGCAGCCTTCAGACACTCAGGATTGTCTGACAAAATTGGGGTACTTCTTACCTCAGGCTTAAAAGTACATCCTAAACCCAGAGAGTTCCTTAGGCTTGAAGTGTGTTGCATAGTTGCTATGCTTCTTCTCATTAGATGGAGAAAGCTGAAGGGTCAGGTAATGATGAAATATGTTCCTATTTATATATGCCCACCCCTCTTGATGTTCTTTGGCTGAGAACAGTAGGATCCTAATTTCTGCTTCTGTACCACTTTTTAGAGGTATGAAAAATTCATAGGACAAGCTCAGCCCTGGGTATATCTGGACCTAGGTCCATTGCAGCTGTTCTTTACATTGATCTAATTATAAAGCTTTGATTATTGTACTGATTTAGTGAAGCTGTGCCCATTTCTAGCAGAGCTGAATTTGGCTCTGTGGCTTCAGGCAGAGACAAGTGAACAGAGTTCTTCCAGGCTTGGCCAGAAGGTTATTCCCCTTTGACATTGCCAGGGAGGTCCCAGTTTGATTATGCGATGCATCAGTGAATAGATTGCACACAAAATGAATTGAGTCAAGCCAAGGTTGGTAAACTTTACTGGATAATTAAGTTGGACATAGCACTTTGCCAGCAGCTGGCACAAACAACTGCTGTGGAGAAATGATCAGTTGAGGTATCAACTTCACTTTTAAAAGGTGTGTAATGTAAACTGAGCACATTAAATACTTTAGGCTGGTTGTGTGTTTTTTTTTTTTTTCAAGGAAAGGCTATCTTTTGTCTTGTGTTGCTTTTTCCAGTGTTGTGGATTTTAAGTAGTTTGCCAAGGCAAAAGTCTCATGGGTGGTTTGAGGTGTTTTTTTTTAATTGCCAGTTTTATTGAACATTTAACTGCTCATCGCTTGGGTTAAAACACTTAATATGGATGGGCACCCGCTGATGGTACTAAAGCGTGAAATATAGATTGCTGATGGGACTCCATTTATTGCCATTTTACAGACAAAATAATTCTGGGCAAACTAATTTAGTCGGAGGCAAGGGAAGGACAGACAACCTGTTATACAAACTATGTTGGGTGGCACTGATGTTTTCAGAAAAAAAATAACATTTGTCAACTTATTATTGCAAAAGGTGTTTCTTATTTTTGAGCAACTCGCTTATATGCCCTGCATTTTGCAGCTGTAAACAGTGGGCATATGTATTAGACTTCTGGCCAGTCTAAATGGAAGAGCAGTGTCCCATACAGGATTGACTCCTAGGCAGTGTTCATCCATAGAAAGCTGCAAAACTTAGTTTATCATAATAAGCTGGTGTAGCTCAGGAGTTTATTTATATAAGCTTATGGTGATGATCACTGATGTCTTATGTCAGTGACTGTTAAAAATTTCCCTTCCTCAACAAAACTCTCAGTTCAGCAGTTCAGCTTTTATGGCATTCCTGTTGCTTACTGAATGCAGATCTCTTTCTCCCTCCACTTCTCAACATAAAAGTATTACCAGGGAGGTTGACCTATGCTGAACTTGCCCAACCCATTCCTCAAGGAAGCATCTGCACACACAGCTGAGGCACTCAAATGAAAATACAAGTATGTATGTTGAAAATAGGAAAGAAGGGAATTCATCAAACTTAGGATCATAGTCATAAATCCATTTTGGATAGGGAGAAAAAGATGCACTAACAGTTCAGGAGTGCTTTTGTGCGGGAAATTTTGGTTATTAATGTAAAAAGCACAATTTCTATGTTTAGCACTTAAAAATAGACCAGAGTTATGCATTTCATTTTACACAAGAAATTGTTGCAGGCTTTTTAATGGAACTAGTTGCACAACGTTTGATTGCTTAACTAGTTTGAGGGATATTGAGTGCAGTCTTCTGTAGTGACTTTTTCCCCATACTCAATGGTGAATAAAGAAAAGCAGCTCTGAAACAAACATTTATCTTAACTTTTAATACAAAGTCAATAGCAGAGATAATGATTCAGGAAGACCGAGTGAAAGATCTGACCCTGTGTAGTAGTGTCGTGGCTTAAGCTGTAACTCACGCAGTTCGCTCGCTCACTCCCCCCTCTTTCTTCCCCCCAGTCCCGGGGAGATGGGGAGGAGAATCCAAAGAATGCAACTCCCACGGGTTGAGATAAGAACAGTCCAGTAACTCAGGTATAACACAAACCACTGCTGCTACCACCTGTAATAATAATGACAAGGGAAATAGAATACAACTGCTCACCACTCAGTACCAAGCCCAACCCAGCAGTGAGCCCCCCTCTTATGGGTCCCTGCCCTTTAGTTTTTACATCCTGGTCATGACATGCTGTGGTATGGAATACCTCTTTGGTCAGTTTGTGTCAGATGTCCTGTCTCTGCTTCCTCCCGGCTTCCCCTCCTCCCTGGCAGAGCATGAGGCTCAGAAAGTCCTTGGCTAGACCAAACATGCTAAACAGTAACTGAAAACATAGATGTTGTCAGTGCTGTTCCCAGGCCAAAAGTCAAAAACACAGCGCTTGCCCCAGCTGCTAAGGAGAAAAATGGCTGCTACTGCTGAACCCAGGAGAAAGTAGTAAACACGTTGTCCCAAGCCTTCATCTCATGTAGCTGTGGCATTTCAACAAATGATATTTGAGTGCCCTCGGAGTCCTCATCTCTTTGGTTTTCTCAGGACTTGTGCCTTTCCCCTTTTTTTCTAGCCGAAATATAATTTGGATTTTTTTTTAATATACTGAGGGAATGGAAATGCATTTTGAAGGTTTTAGTGAAGATCCGTAGCACTTATTTGCAGGACATATTTCTTTGTCAGTCTGGAGGCAGTGGAGACTCCCCTGTGACTTTAAAGGAGCAGGGAGTGTTTGGAGCTGAGGATTGCTGCTCTGTATTTGCGACTGCCAGGCCACAAAACACAGGCATGTTTTCCTGCTCCTTGTTTTGGCTGTGGTCCAGCATCCATTGTTCATCACAGGGTGGCTTTCCATTACTTTCAATCAGTACTTGATAAGGCTTTTTTAGATCTAAAAATAACTGTGCCTCCTTCCAACAGCTATTACCAGTGTGATAATCCATAGCTACAGAAGTTCAGCTTTGGAAAGGTGTGAATGAGCTTGCTTGAAATTTCAGAGGTTCCTGGAAGAAAATTATATGCTCTCTCTATGCCATCTATTACTTCTTTCAGTGAACGGTTAGGTAAAATTTTACTTCAGAATCAGACATTTCACAGCTAACATGAACTGAATGATTTTTTTTTTCTATGGCTATCGCAGAGATTACCAAGCTCCATTATTGTCACCTGTAAATGAAAGAGCCATATCACAAGGGTGTAATTATGTCTTCTTTAATTAAGCAGCACTACTGTGCACAAACAGAGCCCCTAAAAAGTAACCATAGAGAGAACCAGTACAGTTTGTATTAGTGTTCTGATGGCTTCAAGTGAAGAAGAATAGTAGTTACCCTGTTGTTAGGAAGTCGCGTGGTTCTTGAATAGATTAGGCTGTGCATACTATCCATACAGTAGCACTGCACAGCAGGGGTAATGAAGCTGTTAGCATGATCTGTCATGCCAGAAAAGATCCTGAAAATAATTAGGAAGTGACTGTGAATATTTAGATAGGGTACATATTAGATATGCTGCATTCTCCTGTAGAAGGTACAAGTTTGCATTTAAAAGTACACAATGGCCTCTAGCAACTGCTATACTTAAGTCAGAAATACAGACTTCCTGAAGTCTGCTGTACTCCCAGTGTCATCCTATTTTGGTAAAAGGCGTGAGCATCTACGGTACACTGCTTATCAGGTGCATACCGTATTCATTAAAAACCAAAACCAAACCAACAAGCAAACAAATTTTATATTACTATTGTCATGAGAGAGCTGTCAGCATTTTTTTTTCCAAATGGATTTGGTAGGTTCGTGTCTTATCAACTTAAGCAGTTTTTTCACATATATAAATGAAATGCTGGAGAAGAAAGACAAAAGCACATTTTAAGTGAGCAGTGTGTGCATCAGCTAATGGGGGTGTGCAGGTTAAGCTGAAAAAAAAGAAAAGGGAAATTAAGGTTGATGCAGGAATAACAAATTTTAGTAATGCGTGTTTAGAATGTGGTTTCCGTTAATGATGACAAATTGAAGGGGGTGTTTTCATTATCTGCGCCTCAGCTTGATCTCATGAGGAGAAAATGGTGAATATCATTACATCTTTTCATTGTTTTGTGTCTAATCACTGAGAGAATTGGTAGTTAACTTGCTACATGCATCTCAGAATTATTTACTTGAAGTTGCTTAGGGATACATGAAGATTTCAAAAAGCTATTGAATGTGGGTACTTGGGAGTAAAGAATTAGACCATTTCCTATGTAGAAGGTAGGCATTTAAAATTCATTATAGGATTGAGCTTTTACATATAACAGAGTTTAAATTCACTTGAAGAAATGCTAACTTTCTAGAATTAAATGAAATGCAAACCATGGTGTAAGTCTTGAGGACTGTGAAACTCAGCACTATGGGGTCAATATTTTATTAGCTTTAAAATATTTTAAGACAGTTAATTTTTTATTTTCTCTTGTAAAATAGCATGAAAACATTAACCTTGCAGGAGGCATTCCATTATCAAAATGGATGCTCAGAGGATTAGGATGCGCACATGTGAGAACTTTCTAATGGTGCTGTGAGGTGATCACTTGCGATTGCACTGGTTTTTGAGTTACCTGTTCCCTGTCTAGCTTACAATAAACGATCTTATTTTCTTCTGTGCAAGGAAAAAGGTTACTTACAGCAATGCCAAAGACCCCACAGAGCTGGACAAAGCCTGTTAAGGTCATTTGAAGTTCGTGACTGTGATCATAAGCAGGTATCTGCTCTATACCTGCCTGACACAATAAATTAGCATCTCAGTGTTCTGGTAGTAGTGTACAATTTACACAAAGGGTAACTAAGGAGAAAACAGGGTGTTCTGCTTGTGGTCAAAATTCTGTTTCAACTCTATTTTAGTGGAAGTGTTGTTTGTACCTTTAGGATATCTCAGTGTTATGTCCCTTTCGTTAAACAGCTGCAGAGACGCTCCCCTAAAGCACAGCAGAATGGTCAGCTCATCAGTTCTGTATTCAGAAGTCTGATTTTGTTTGATTTGGAATAACTGGGTAGAAAGCCCTAGAAGAGGGCAATGCTTGAACCTAAATAATAACTATAAATGAAAAAAAAAAACTAGTATGTTAATATCTTAGTCTTTTATATTCCTCTAGCTGTTCCAGGGAGAGTTATTCAGTGGATATGGAATAGGACAAACATGTGGCACTAAATAAAACTAATTTAGGTCTTTTTGTGTAGCATCCTACAGGTACAATGAAGATAAATACACAGGAGATTAAATTTGTGAGATGACTTTCATATATTATTTGACTACACCTGCAATTTTTGTTTTATTTATGAAAGCAAACAAGCATCTCAGTAGCTCAGTCCAGTGTGACATTGCCTGTAGGAAGAACACACTGTGTGTAGGTTTTGTAGTGAAGTTACAGACCCTCCAAACTGGAATTTGTCAAGCTTATTTTGCCTGAACTGGTCTTGCACTGCCTGCGGTTCTGTTTTGGCTTTTATAGGTGTCACAGCAATTTTCCTCATAGGTAGGAGGCTGGGCCTAATTTGGTTTACTTTTCACAGAATCGCAGATTCAGAGGTTGGAAGTAGTCTGTGGAGGTCGTTTAGTTGAGAGCCCTGCTCAGGTTGAGTCAGCTAGAGGAGGATGCTTAGCACAGTGTCAGGTTTTGAGTATCTCTAAGGGTGGAAACTCCACAACTTTGATGGCCAACCTGCTCAGATGTTTCATCAGCCTTACAGTAAAAGTTTAATCTTACATGTAAATGTAATTTCATTTAATTTCATTGGGATTTTCAAAGTTTCAGTTTGTTCCCATTGCTTCTTGTCTATTTACTGGTTAGCTCTCTAAGAGTCTGGCTCTGTCTCTTTGCTTCTCTCAGTAGATATTTATGTGCTTTGATAAGATCCCCTTCTGAGTCTTCTGTTCTGTATTTCCATACATCCATACACATTTTCTCTCCACTATTTCCATATCTCTGGAGCTGGGGAGCCAAGACCTGGACCCAGCACTATAGATGTGAGCTCATCAGTGCTGGGCAGAGGTGAAGATTCATCTCCCTCAATCTGCTGCAATGCTCCTTCTAGAGCTACCTAGGGGCCAGCTGGCCTTCTTTGCTGCAGGGGTGTATTGCTGGCTCATGGTCAGCTTGGTGTGCACCAGGACTTCCAGGTCCTGCTCTCCAGGGCTGCTTTCCAGCTGGTCAGCCCACAGGCTGTACCAGTGCCTGGGAATTTTCCTCTTGAGGTGCAGGACTATGTATGTCTTGATGTAGCCATGATTTTTCCATAGATGGTAGCAATTAGTAGTTATTCTATGTAGACTGAAATATTTATGGTCCTATCATGGTGTGGTGTGAAGGAATGCAGTCCTGGATATAGTCCGCTCCTTTCAAGTAGGGATGTAGGATGAAGTGTGGAGGAGTACAGACATAGGATGGTAGAAAAATGGGGACAGGCTGCCACTGTAGTTGTCAATGATCAGTTAAAGAAATGCAGATATGGAATTGAGTTCAGTCAGGTTAGGGCAACAGAACAAACAAATACCGCCATAAAGCATAAGTAGAGCATGCATTGTATAGTGCGTTTGGATGTAATGTCACTTTGCATACCAGTGAAGAGAGATCAAGGTGTAAAAATGTGTTTGTGAATATCCAAAAATTACCACATCCCTCGGGTGAAGAGGAAGAAATCATCAACATGGTTCTCCTCCAAGAGAAGGAGAGTCAGGATGCTCTGGAGTCGCTGTACACCTCCCACTCCATGCATCAAAGTGATTAATTTTAGTAGCCAAAGAAGGGCACCAGACAGAAAAGCATTCATATTAGGCATGTATATGTAACAATTTTAACTAATGATTAAGACTTCATTCTGTATTCTGTCCTTTTCTGTTTCATTAGTAATTAGACGTGAATTACTAATAATTCACTGATTAAGCTAGTAATGTTACTGGCATAATAGTAAATTCATGGCTTTATATATAAAGTATGTTTTTAGCCCACAACAAGATTTTTTGAGTGTAACACCTCTCTGTAAACCTTCTTTCTATGTAAACATATCTATTGACCCAAACCACTGTTCAGAAACCTGAAGAATGGTTCAAACCTAGATCCCATTTAGTTTCTACTTAGTAAGAGCTGTGTTACTTCTTTCATATATCTTCTTTTAACCCAAACTCATTATCTTTCCAGTTCTAGAAGTGGTTTTGGTGCTACTAGTGTCTGTGAGTGAGAAGATGCAATCCTCTGAAGAAATTCCCTCTTCTACTCTGTTAGATTAGTTCTGTCCTGGCACATAGAACTCAGATGCATAGTTCTTTCTGTGCTTATTCAGGCTTGGTAGAGATTACACAGTGTTTGCATAATGTTGCTAAATTACATGCCAGACCAAAACTTGTCTTATTGCACTCTTAAATCTTTTCTCTTCCCCCTTGGGCAAAGGGTTGATTCTTATGTGGCTCCTTATAAAGAAACACCTTTAGATGAGAAGATGAGAAATCACTTAATATACTAAATTCATTCATTCATTAAAGAATTCATAAATATTGTCCCAATATAACCCCTTGATTCACTACAGTCAGGGCCCAGGTAACTTAGCTGCTTAAATATAGCATTAGTTTAATGCATATACTTCCACTGTTCCTAAATACCAAAGCAATCACCATAGTAACTGCCACACATATGCTGCAGAAGGGAAGAATTATTGAAAAGAGAGAGCTTTGAAGTCAGATGCCTTTGTCACTGAAAATAATCACACAAATTATCTTTGCAGCAAAAGCCTGGAGGCTGTCAAAGGGAGAAGTTAGGTGCAGATATTTTGAATGCTTGTGGAGGACCAGTCTAGCCCGAGAGCTGTACCTAATTTCTCTGCCTAAATAGGATCTTCAGTCACTAGTTAATTACCGTGTTCAGTGTTTCCATAACAGTATGGTCTCTCCAGAAACATGCCTTGGGCAGAATTGCTTTGTTTTCATGAAAATGCACAAATGTAGCTTGATTGTACTTGGGGTTTAAGAGGAGGACTGTCTGTGTCACTAGGTTCTCTGTGTGCTTTGGGAAAAGGGCTTTGAAGAGCTTCATGTGTGCTCCTTTTGGTGTAACACCACATTTATAGATCTCATAAAAATATTTAAAGAACCCTGAAATAACAAATGTTAAATGAAACAAACTAAGCAAAGGACAGATGCTAATAATACCAAAGAGTAAACATGGTGTTTAAAGCTATTGTAAACTAATCCCCTGTCTTGAAATTAAAATTGATGAGGGTAACAGGTATTGTACATGGGGCAATTTCTACTGCATTTTCTTTTCCTCTCTGTTAAAGTCTCATCTCAGCTAAACTCTGTCTGTGAGCCATCCAGACTAAGGTTGTCATTTTGTGTGCGAGAGTTGATTATGACAGACTTTGCAATTGAGCAGCACATACCACAGCAGATTTGGAAATACCGTTCTGCACAACATAAGTGATTAAAATAAAAATACCTCATGCCATCCTTGTACTCATACCCCAGTCAAGTCTTTTCCCCCCATATTCTGCTTACTACAGAACATTTCACTGCAGTCTGCATTTTCAGAGACAGAGGCACAGAAGTGAGATCCCTACAGAAAAATGCTGTGCGAAGTAAGAAATCCTCAGTGCCACTTCCATCCAGATGAAGGGGGAAAATGGTGGTAGCATGGATACCTTAGAATATGAAAGCGTAAGGAAATTTGCAGGGAGAAGCAAGAATACTATTGTCTTTGAAGGCATGCAGGGAACAAATATCCATTACTTGTAATACTCGTCACAGTAGAATAAATTGTTAGAGAAGCTGGATAGGGGAACCATGAAAATTGAAATTTGTCAACTCAGACTGAACACAAACATATGCTACATGCACTAAAGAATGTGATTCCTCTGTTACCTTCAAAAATGGGAAATAAAGAGTATACACCAGTATATTAAAAAAGGTAAAGACTTTTTTTAGGGGTAACACATGGTGAACATAGTAATTGAATTATATCAGAAGGCATCCATTCCATGCAGTGAAATGTATTATGCAGAGGCTTTTGACCTTTAAGAAATATGTTGATAATTTTCCTCTGCATACATAAAAATGTCAGCATAGGTGTAAATAAATGTCATTAACTTTGGGTTTATATTCAGAGTTTATCCACAAGGACCAAGATGTGCTGGTATTCAGGCACCTGAATGGAGAGCATTCAAACCACTCATTAACCCCCTTAGTTCAGTTTACTACTCAGGCTGTCTCAGAGATGTCAGCCTTTCACATCACCAAAGAAATACATTCTTATCAGGTCTATACAAAATGAGGATGTCTTTCTATAAAACTGCATGCATCATGTGTATTTGCAGCATAAATTGCTTTCCCTAGGACTTGTAAAAGTCCAGTTTCAATTTTCAGTTTTATCCATTAAAATACACATGTATGTGTTGTGGTTTAACTCCAGCTATCAATTAAGCAACTTCTCAACATTTTTAAAGTGTATGTTTGTTTGTTAGTTTTACAGGAGTGTTTCTGAGAGCAAATGCTATTGCTTTAATAATGATAAGGAGAAGAGATAAATGCCCTCTGGCAACTTAGGCTTCATCAGTATTTTCATACAATTTAATGATGATTGATTGCATATATTGCTGGGAATTGCAGGCACTCAGCATGTTTAAAAATCAGGTCACCTGTATAGATGTAGAGCCAAATTTAAGCATCCAAGCTGAAGTAAAATTCATGAGAGTGCTTAATTGCATCTTGCATACTAGCCTGTCCTCAAAAGCTGGATGATGTAAGGGTAGATGCCTATCTCTTGTTCAGATCTTTGAGTCCAGTAGCAGTATAGAGATCAGTAAGCAAAGGCGTAAATGTCTGCAGGACAGAATCTATTGTGGACATCCCCTAAGGTACATTATATTGTGTTGGGGCTCATAATTCTGCTCCTTTCTGGTACATCTTGGTAACTTTCAGCAGGCTGCCTTGACATCCTACACCATTACGTTACAAAGCTGCTTAAATACTCCAGGAATTTATGGTACAACTATGTTGGGAATTTTTTCTTTAATAGCTCATTGATTCATTTTATGCTATACTATTGAGAGATTAACAAGGGACTCAATGATGGAAGACATTGTAATAGCTACTTTGTAGCCATTTACAAATCGTTCTCTCTGATGTATGATTGATTATGAATTTAGCTTTTGAGTGTGTGACAAAAAAAGTGTTTTCCTATACTGTCCTAGTTTTCAGACATTAGTTACCAAAGCACTCTTAAGAAAGAGCACCTTCTGCTGTGAAAACAATGGCTCTGGAAATAATGCATTTTGTCTGTGCTCTCCATTTATATCATGAAGCCTACACAGTTTTGGGGCAGACAAAAACTATAGAAATTCCATTTGTCTGAGAATACTTTTCTTTCAGGGCTCTAAGGGAGTCTGAATCACTAGGCAGTCTGATGTAGTAATAATAGATGTTGTTTGGAGGATAAGGAGGTGGAAATGGAAAAAGTGGGTGGACTGGCAGGACAGTGATGCATGTACACCTCCTTATAAATGTTTGTGTTTCTGCATATGTACATGCATATGCAGCTGTGTGGGTAATGTATTATACATACAAAACCACTCAAAAATATGTCAATAATTTGCTGACCTTTCTGAAACTTACGCATTTTAATGAACACTGTTATACTTCATTCTGAAGTGTACAGTACTTAGTATAACTTCAAAAAAAACCAGTCATCCATTGCTGTCTTTTTCTTCAAGGGGCATAAGACTTTGGTCTTCCTTATGTCATTTGGTGGTCTGAAGTTAAGTATTGATGTTGGCTTAAAAATCTAGTTTAAAATACTGCTAACTGACATAGCTTAATGATATTGACAATGGCACTGCTAACTTGTATCGCAAATACAGCTTTGAAAATAGCTTAGGCTGGATGTTTTAGGGTTTAAATTAGTGGTTATAGGGAATCCTTAAAGGTTTCTAGAGTTCTGATTTGGAGAAATGTAAGAAAGTCAAGCTTAGCTGACTTCTTTGGTGTACAACCAAGCTGCAAATTGCATGCTTGAAGCAAATGTTAGAGAATTCACATTAATGAATGTTGCATGACTGTCCATGCAGAGCAGATTGGATCGGTAAAGTTCAGTGCTGTGTTCCTCAGTATTTTGATGCAGAGAATTTTGAGTACATGGTAGAAGAATTTGAAGAAAGGAGTAACCTTCAAGATTCATGAGATTACATTTTATCCTTCCTTTCAGACTTCAGAGCTCAAAGGCGCTGCTGCAGAACATGACAAATCAATCTGCAGGTTAGAAATAATCCCAAAGTGTTGAGTGGAGCCGAACCTCCGCGCAGCTCTTACCCGGTGATAACAGAGTTTGATGGGGGCAGATGCTCAGTGACTGTGGCCTGAATGGAGGAATGTGTTCTACCATTCTGTGCATGTTGCAGAACTACACTGTACTCCTACAGTAGATATGCTGGCTATGATAGCTTATATATTGAGCTGGTTCAGACCTTTCTTTATAAGATACTTGTCTGTTGAAAAAAAAACCAAAACCCTAGTTCATCAGAATTGAAACTTTCCTCAAGAAAAGGTCAGCTTTAACATATGCTCTCCCTTTAGGAAAAAATACCAGCAAGTATAGAAACTGCTCTTGTCTCACTATAGCAGCCTAAAAATAAGTGTAAATTACCTGTTCAGAATTTAATTTTGATTCTCTAGTGAATCTGTAATAAAATGCAAACATTACAGTATTAGCTGTGTGTTTTCCTGTTAGACAGAGAATTTTGTTTTATTCTTAGCTCTTAGGTGTGTCACATTTTCACTGTTCTCTGTTGCACAGGCTTTCTCATTTTAAACTTCCCAAATATCTTTGTCATTGTTCAGTTCTATTAGAAAGATCCAAGTTAGGTAAAATATCGGGCACAGGAAAGAGGATACCTACCTAAGGATGTGGTTTACTAGAGATACATTAAGCATATTTAATTCCAGCTCTGATAGTGGGTGAATTCTCTTGTATACCAGGTCATAAACAGTCATCACTGTTGTTCAGTATTGCATTTAATTACCGTTTAGTACAGCATGTGTAACATCTGTAGTGGATTTGTGTTGCTTCCCTGTTCTCTAATATGTAAAGCAGAGGAAGAGATATTTGATGTTTTTAGGAATAGTTCTATTTTAATTTATTTCCTTTCAAAATATTGGAAAGCAGGATGAGGGAAATGAATCCTGACTTGCAAGTGGAAAATAAGGAAGCTTATTTCTTCAGTCCAAGACAAAATTAAGATGGTCTCAAATCCAGTTGGAAGAAACTTTCACACTGATAGTTTTACCATTTGAAGGAATTCCTTGCACCGTAGGAGAATAGTATGGCAACTTGAACAGCAATCTTGACCTTTAAGTAGCTTTTCACATGTCCTGAACCAGGAACAGAAGGATCTTTGAAGATGAAGCATAAAGTCTGGAAGTAGGTTCAAAGCAGAGGTGATGGCTGAGATGTCTGATACCGTACTCTCCTGCGGCAGAAAGTGCAGAAAGCCTTTCCCTAAGTAATGCATAATGGCTGTAGATTAGGGAAGGAATCATGAAAGCTTGAATAACGAAAAGTAAAAGAAGAGGCTCATAGTACATTGCTCATTTTATCAAAAACACACTTGAAAAAATTGTTTCCCAGAAACTCATGAGTTAAGAACAGGGGAAATCAGGTTGACAAAAGATACTCAAAGAGTTCAATGGATGTTGTTTTGAATGATCTTTCTGTTTTCATGATCTGTTACACTTCGTAATTTATGAAGAGGAACAGGAAAGATAACAGAATGAAGGATCTGAAGTATGGTTTGGGGGTTGTGACTTTTTAATAAAAATAATACTGACAAACAATAACTAAAGGGATCATTCAGATGTTATCTAGTATGCAGCCGAGCTAACATTACTGGCTCTTGGAGAGCTCTAGATTTGATTCCCTCTGTATTTAAGACGACTGTACAGCTGTTTTAAGAGTAAAAAGGCTATAATGATAGGAAAGAGCTGACAAGTGCAGACAAGAATGCGTAACAGTGAAATTTGCTGATTAGAAAACACTTTTTCACACTGAGAACAATGTGATATTATGTACTTTCAAGATGTCAAAATTGAAGTTCTTGCAGCTGAGTGCCAGATGCAATTTTGTAAGAATAGGCTCAGATGGAATGAAGTCCTCTTATAAGTCATGCTTGTACAACTAGATAAGTGTTCTTCATGTCTTTTTACTTATTTTGCACTAGATTGGGAAAAAAAAAAAAGGACATTTAAGGAATTTGTTATAGTTTGAGGGGTTTTTTCCTCAAAGCCTTTTACTCTGCTGCTATACACCTGCCTACTCTAGCAGAAATTTGTAAACAGAAACAGTTTGGAAAACCGGATTGTATTGATTTATATATTATTAGCACCATTAATATTAACATATTATAATAGATTAATACTGAAAACTTAAAATCACAGATTTAATACAACTTTTCCTTTAAATACCAACTACTTAATAGTTTTGACGTGGTAAATACAACTTAATTACAAACTAAATGCATCTTCTCTCATGTTAGTTATTAATTATGGTTAATATGGTAGACCCAAAAGTAATTACCTTCAGCAAGAAGCGAGGTTGTAGAAGGCGAAAATACTCATGTATTTGCATATAGCGGGGTGCATTATGGACTAATCTTCTTCCACTATGTACTGTGTTACTTGTAAATAAATGATCAATGATTTCATGCAAGAAAGGACAAACTCAGTGTCTTTTCTTTATAAAAGAAGCATTATAGATTGGTTTGGTTATAAATTGACTAAAGAGAAAAATTAAGAAGGCAGATGATGCTTACAACCAAATTAAAATGAACTCTGAGAAAATCATTAAAAATTAATGTGTCTTAAATTTCATTGCAAGTTATTTACTACTCATGTTGGTTTTATTGCTAATTCAAGAAAGCAAGCAGATGAACAGGTTTTATTTTACCTTAAATGGAATGGTGATATAGAAAAAGTAGCATTCAAATATGCTCTTTCAGTATGATTTAGTATCAAGGCATGATACAATATCAACATATTGTGACAAATCTTTAGAATGCATGACAGAGCAATTGCATGTGAATGGCAGTGTGGTGCTGCAGTGTCACTTTGATTGACTTGTTTTGTTTCCATTTGCTGTACCTTAGAATTTTATTAGCAAATGCAAGATTGAAGAAGCAGGTTTTGCTATTGAAAGTAGCTGTATACATGGGTTCTACAATCCAAAACTGATACTCAGAAACACTGCTTGCTGTGATGAAAAGTTTCAGCATTTCCGTGGATGAGTTCTAGTGCTGTGAAGCAACAGATACTAAAACTCCATAAGGATTTGTGACCTGTCTTTGCGTTTTCCCCAAACTAAGATAGTTATCAGAAACCATCCTGCATTCACAGTTGGCATGCAAATGATGGTGCCCCCTGATGCTGCCCTGTTTGATTCATGAGTTCGCTACTGAGTATTTAATCTAAAGTAAGTCTGCAGGGTTTGCATACAATGTTTACAGTAGGATTGGTGGAGAAACTTAATTTTTTTTGTGAATATCTTCCTTCTTGGCATCATTGACCGCTTCTTTAGTAAAACTCATGGAGAGGAAGCAGAGATTTCTCAGCAAGTTGACATTTGGAATCAGAATTGCCCACTACAAGGAGAATAGAATCACAATCAGCTTTTTTTGTCTCAATAAACAAGCAGTGCCCACTTATTTCATCTGATAGTTTCATAGAATCCTATAGTAATTTAGATTGGGAATGTCCTTTGAAGGTCATTTGGGTCAAACCCCATTCAGAGCCTGGATAACTCAGTAAATTCACATTGTTTGACAAGTTGAAATTTGAAAATTGCCACAGGAGGACATTTGATAACCTCTTTGAGTGACCTGTTCCAGTGTTTGTCTATCCTCCTGGTGACTTCTTCCCTAATATCATTGGACTTTCCTGCATTAGAACTTCTGAATGTGGCCTGTGGGTCCTGCAGTGTGAATGCTGAATAAACCCCTGCCTGTTTATTTTGAGTTAAGGTTGCCGTGCTTCTTGGGAAGGCAAGGAAATTCTAGTTGAAAATGACTGCTGTATTATTTTGTACTCTGGTAGTGACTTCAAATTCTAAGACAGGAGTGGGAAGAAACACACTACTGTGATCTCATAGGTACTCTTGAAAGAAAACTGAATGTCCTAATATCATACAAGCGTGTAGGTGTGTCTTCAGTGACAGAAAAACAGTGTCTGTATCACTGTAGACCAAGTGGTATTTCTCATTGAATCTGTCATCTGTAAGTTTTGTAAAGAAACCTTTTGGCAAGGGATTTGTGGCACCATGCTAGTGTTTGTGTTTTCTGTTATTTTTATGTATTTTATTCTTCACATAAATAATCTAATGGGATAAAACTTATCATTTCTTCATGAACTGTCTCAGTAAATCATTCAAAATGACCCGTACCGATTAATTTTGTAGTTGTGGCAGCCTAAAGGTTTTTATTTGTCCATCTGTACAATTGTCGTTTCCATTCCTGCAGAATAACCACATCACATTTTACCGTCGTGCAGTTCTTTGTTAAATGTTTTCCTTTATTCTTTCATTGAATCTCTCACTCAAATCTATGAAGACAGTGTTTAATTTGAAGCCAAGTTGCACTTTCTATTGCAACTGAGAAGCTGAAGGCATTGTGTATCAAAGGACTTGCTTGCGCTTTATGATGATGTGTCACCACAGAATTGGTTTATTTTCAACCACAGATTGATGTATGAGATGAGCTTTGTCTGAAAATGTTTTGAGTTAGAAGGATAGTATAGGTTAGAAATTGGAAAAGTATTGGGATTTAGATCTGCTTTATAATTGCAAGTTTGCCTTGCCGAGCACAGTATATACCTTTTTGTTTGCTTGTTGGTGTCCCCACCTATACAGAAGAAAACACATTTTAACCCTTTTAGGAAACGCTTGAGTAAGGAGGATTATCCTGGTATATTCTGAGAGCAGTAGCAATAACATCATAGACCCATACCAGGAAAGATAAATTTTTTAGAATTTGGAATGTATTTATAATTGATCGCTAAATTCATGTGTTGTGAATATTCATGCCAGAGTTTCACACCGTTTTTCCTATTTAAACAAGTGGCATGACTTAATGAAGTTTTATGTAAATGTAAGCAAATATAATGCATGAGAGGCCTATATTTAATTTTATGTTCTGTATACTTAGTACTTGGTTAGTGAAAATACAGCATATCTTATGGAAATACTTTAAAACCTTATAGGTAAAGTATTATTCAGCATCATTTAAGTAGTTACCTGTACCCCAATTTTTCATCTGCAGGAAAATAAAATGGTAATCATTCTACTTGAAATTTCAGGATAAAGCAGAAAATGAGTAAGATCTTTATGACAAACGTGAACGTTTTGAATCCGTTATATTTTCAG
Source organism: Forpus xanthops (assembly GCA_032466535.1). NCBI lineage: Eukaryota > Metazoa > Chordata > Aves > Psittaciformes > Psittacidae > Forpus > Forpus xanthops. The sequence continues at coordinate 91,490 of JASSUY010020623.1, forward strand.
AAGCGTTGCAATTGCAGCAGATAGCCCAACTTATTTTTTCTTCAGCTCTCTAAAATAAACTATACAGCTGCTCACCAGTCACAGATGTTACAGGCAGAAATAGTGCATGGACTATTAGGATACTTAATACAGAACATAATTGCTGTACACTTTTCTAACGACTTAGTGTTGTTATCTCCCTTTTGAGTATAAGTAGGGTATTAAATCACTTCAGTTTTTATGAGTATCACATAAAAATACCAACAGTTTTATTCTGTCTTGCTCTAAGTATTTTGATATCTGATTTTCCCAAAGCTTATTAAATTCTTTGTTTAGAAATGTGTTACCAAGCACATTTTTAGAACCTTTTTAGTTCAAGTTATATCACACTTCTTCCTCACAGACATAAGTTATTATTGCTGGCAACATCTCGTATCTCTTAAAAGATATGTTGGTTATGTTGCTCCAACCATAAGGCAACAATTATTTTTCTTCTTAGCTCTGTTCAGTTTGTAATGAACACTGACCCTCCTTAATGTAGAGTAACTGCTCAGGGTTTTTTTAGTGTGTTCTGCACTTCTCAAGACTCTAACAAAGGATTTTATGGATCAAAGCTTTGCATAAGTTTTTTGTCACTTGTTTTGGCTTTTTTTTCCCCATTTTTAGCCAGTGTGTAAGTTCCATCACTCTTTTTTTTTTTTTTTTAATATCCTTACCTATGTTTCCTAAATGAGTAAATAGACAACATGTTTCCAAGTGTTAGGTGTGTTTTGCTGGCTTCATTTAAGAGACCCGCTGTGTTAGTACCACTTTCTGAAAACCAGGTAAATCCTGTGTAGCAGTGCCGGTCCTCCCACAAATACCAAATAGAGCCTGCATCAACTTGTGGAGGATTTGAGTATGGCAAAGAAAGGTATAGTAATTCTCTTCAGGTTCTGCATTGTTTGTAAGAGTTACTAAATGTGTGAGACAGGATGGAGCATTGAACATGTGAGGATGTATTTTTTCAGTGAGAGTCTTCATACATACTAACAAATCATACTTGAGAGTTGCACCGTTGTTATAGGACTTTTTGTTATTTCAGAGTTGGTCTTTCTTAGAAAGGAGTTCTAATATGTAACCTATTGGAAACCATGGTAATTATGTCTACATTGATTTCATTGTGGTAATTTCAGCAGTGTATTTCATACAACTGCATCCAATGGCAAACCTTCCTTAGTAGCTGAAGGAAATTGTCATGTTTGTAAATAGTTGCTATTTCTCATTTATGGTAACCAGTTACCAGTGGTGGTCATTTTGGACCAACCTGTGACAAATACTTTTTTCAGACAGGAAATAACTCACAAAAAAGCTTGTAGGGAGATGCCTTCTTTCCCTGTGTGGGAGCTCAGTTACAAGACTTCTACCGTACGTAATCACGTTGCCAGGATGGTGTCTCTTTGTTTTGCTGTAGTATTTAATATTATATGACTTTAAAGGTTTGCAGGTTGCTTTTCTAGTCACTTTGATTATGGTAGCATAAATCTTTTACTTATTTACCATTATAATTCTTTCACATTTTTATCCTCAAAAATATTACTGCTCTCTTCTCTTCTTGTGACCACCTTTCATAACCCATTATGTGCCCCCCCCATCTTTTAGTACTGCAAGATATGTAAGGTAATGACCACAAAGTGTGCAGTAACAGTTAATAGCAATCAAAAGAGAATCGATGTGTGTATTTTTGCTTCAAGATGTTTAGCTTGTTTTTTCTTTCATTTGTTTTGTGAGGGAACCTCTTAGAAATATATATACATTTATTGATTCAGCTATGAAGGCTGCTCATTAGATGATGAATAATCAACCCTGAATAAGGAAAATCACTTTAAGTGGCTAAGAGGAGAATTAAGAAGGTCAAGCAGGTGAAAAGCCATTTGTAGGAATGTTGTCATAAGTGTAGGTGTCTTCTCTGCTTTTAATTAGAACCAGTGCTTTGGGTTTCTGCTCCACTTTGTGGAATGGCAAGCCTCATCAGAGTAATTTGACTGATACTCTTTCTGGCGTTTCCTGCCCCGCTGTAATAAATGTTCATTTGCTCTTCTATGTCTGTAGTGTGTTAGCTAAGGATGATACTTAGCTAAACATTAGCAGCTCCATTACCTTCTTACAGGGATTAACTTTGTGCTGCACTGGAAAGGTTTTATGTTTTCCCCTTGTATTTTAGTTGGTGATAAAATCAGGAAACTGTTAAATACAGTCATTTTCTCAAATTTTTGTCAGTTCCGAAGGTTACACCATCACTGATAACAAATAACTGTCCTGCTTTTACCTGCGAAGGGAATAAAACTACCCTTTTCAAGTACGTTTACCCTCCACTTCAGCTTTACTGTTCCCACAGAATTAGATCAGCATATCAAGTAAAGCAGGTTAATAATAACCTTTCTTAAATAGGTCAACTTTAGACTTACATTTTTTCACAGACATGAAGAGGAGGCAAAAATGACACTAGAACTTGAACACCAATAGCCTGTAGTTAATTAAAATTAATTGCAAGTTTAAAGATATTCTAAGTTGTAAGCATAAAATTGACAAGCATAATAAAAATGGAAGGTTAAACTCATAGTTTAGTACTAAATTGCATTTAGAGAGATAAAAAAGATATCCATAGAGTTACTTGCATTTATGAACAGTGGGATACTAGGAAATTCAGAAGGAAACAGAAAATAGATAGCCTGAAAATAATTATAACTAAATGTATTTTTTTTTCATGTTCAGAAACCCAAAGGAAGACAAGATATAGGAGAGGAAGGGCTGAAGGTGATCAAGATTCAGTCTTCAGGTGATAGAGCCAGAAACAGTATTTGCTTAGGGTGGTACTTCTGACCACATATCTCCAAAATAGTCTGAAGATTGGTAATTAAGAATGGAAAAGTAATGATCCTTTATGTCTGATTCTAGCTCAGTTCTGCTGGTTTGGTAATTCCTGCAGACTTCTGTTGTAATCTTAGTTTAATCTAGTAAATGGTTACAGAATCCCTGGTAGCACTTGCAGTGGGATTGTAGTGTTCGTGATCTATTCTGCGTTACACATTTATACTGACTGTGACTGATAACACTTGTAGAAAGCCTGTTATAGCTTAGTACTACCTATCCAAGAAAAGAGATAAGGAAAGGGAGAAAACTGTATACAAAACTGGGGGTTTTGTGCAGGTTGCTATCATGTTCTTAGGTAATTTTTTATGAACTTAGAATTTGTGCATATCATTACGTCTGTTAACTTGGAGTACAAAGTATCTGGGACCTGCATGCAATGTATACTTAACTGCTAGATCTTCAGTAAGCTGCTCACTAGAGGTTAGAGTGCTGGCAAATGGTGTTTAGAATACTGCTACTTGTCCTTTGGGGATTGCAATGGAAAGTCTGGCTAACAATCTAACAAATGTTGTCACTGAGCCACTGCTCTAAATGCAAACGAGATTGAAGTGAAAAAAAATCCCCCGTACATTAAGGTTCAAAGTAATATTACTGCCATGTCATTTCCAGAGGCTGAAGATTTGTGTGAGCTAAACTTCAACCACAAAAGAGAGGAGTACCACTGCTTTTCACATCTGACTGCCCTTGAGTGCTCTGAGACTTCAGTAATTGAGGAATTCAGTTGTCCACTTTCTGTGGAAATTATCATAATTTCATTGCTAACAGTGCCGTATAATTGCAATCAAATGCTGGAAAACAATCTGTAGGGAAATCACCTCCAGTAAAGAAGACTGCTGGCTTCTACCTGGTTGTGAATGAAAGAATCCATTATCTCAGATTCCCGCAACTAGCTGCCATTTAAAAATGAACACTTAAATACACATCAGGGCGCAGTAGGATTTTCTGTATAAAATTTCACTCTAGGGAGAGTAGTTGAGAGCACTGCTAGCCTTTTAGCAACTGACGTGACACAAGAGCAGCCTGAAATGTAGAAGCTTCTTGGGAGCAAGTGCTAGTATTTTTAAGAACACGTAAAGTTTGTTTTCCATTCTACCACAGTACAATACCTTAGCATATGGCATCAGCTTTAAACTAATCTTTATCAGCTGTAAACTAATCTTTAAATCGCCACCTTTAATACTTCAATTTTTTTCTACTGTTTCATGCATCGCATATCCTAATATCTACATGATATAGTCTCCAGCTGGTAAGTTGCATCCATTGTTGTGTTTCATATACCCCATTCATCTGTTTATTAGCTGGTGCAGTGCTGTGTTTTGATTCGGAGAAAACTCCAGGAACAAACTTGCCAAGGAAGTTTTGTAGTTGACAAGCAGGTATTCTTTATTACGGAGCCAGGAGGCACGAGGGATAACTCCTCCTAACGTGCGTCCACTTATCGCTACACAAGCAGTCCTTATGTAGCTACAGAGCACACATACATATTCACGAGACTACATATGGATTACATCATTTTCCCAAAAGTTCCTCGCATGCGTCCAAAAAATGCCGTGGGGGTCTCTGGGGTTGTTTGCTTCTTCCAACAGTCTTCATCGCTGCTGGCAGCCTTTGAAGTATGCGCAGTAGATGCTTATACCACCTTAAT
>JASSUY010020624.1:3234-26798 GCA_032466535.1 Forpus xanthops
ATAGGTGGTAGCAGTAGTGATTTATGTTATACCTTAGTTACTAAACTGTTCTTATCTCAACCTGTGGGAGTTGCATTATATCGATTCTTCTCCCCATCTTCCTGGGACTGGAGGAAGGAAGAGGGGGGGAGTGAGTGAACGAACTGCGTGAGGGGCATAAGCCATGACATACTCCTGGAGGAAAACTTTGTTCAGCTTGGAGTTAAGGGTGTGTATATATATAAACCTTACACAAAAGAAATGTGAGTAGAACAGTGTGGATCATGAGGATGAGACATCCATGGCAGGCAGTGCTTGGAGGAGAAGCACAATGGGAGCTGGGTGTAGGCAGGGTTCAAAACTGGAATGTTTGTGCATCTCTGGTTCCTGTATGTCACATAGTGAGCATATTCAGGTTACAAAAGATGCTTCATCATCCCATGATCTTCCAGACCTGACTGTGTAAGCACAGCAGCAAGGTTTTACCTTCATTTGGCTAACTCATGGAGACTCATGGAGAGCAGCACTCATGCACTGGGTGATAGCTCCCCCTTGGACACCTGCAAATGAGAGTGTGCAGAGGCTGGATAGATAACCAGAGAATTCTAGACTGTTTGTATTGGAAAGGACCTTAAAACTCCTCCAGTTCCAACCCCTGCCATGGACAGGGACACCTTCCACTTGAGCAGCTTTCTCCAAGCCCCATCCAACCTTGCCTTGAACACAGCAGGGATGTGGTATATAAAGGAAACAAGGTGGGAATATGCCTCTAGAAGGCTTTCAGGGTGATACCCTCCATGTAAGGAAGACCAAGGATTAATCCTCCCTTTCACTGAGTTTTCAGACTCATTCCATTACTAGCAGGGGGAAGTCAGTGTGACTGAGCTGTGCTGTGTGCTGAATGCAGCTTGGCCCCGGGCCCTGGGTGTGAGCCTGCAGAGCCTGCAGCAAGCAATCAGAGCAGAGGTCTGTGCAGGTGTGCTGAGGTACAGAGCAAACCACCTGTGGAGAGATGCCAGGAGTGGCCCTGTGCAGTGTCCCACAACACGGCACGGCTCACCCTATCCACCCGTGGTGGTGTTGCTGTTCTCAGAAAGGAGAGAATCCACATCAAAACCAGAGCCGCCATGTTGGTGCTCAGGCCGGGCAGGTGTTTCCTGTCAAAACAGCATTTCAACGGGAAATAAAGCTGGTGACTCCAGACACTGTCTGTGGAGGCATCTGCTGGGCTTGGAAACCTTGGGCTTTCTGTGAGCATTTTCAGCTAAAGGCCTAACACGAATGTCACCTTCTCAGAGGGACAGCTCTGCACGGCAACAGCCAGGTTTGGGCAGGGAGCAGGGAAGGAGCCGTTGGGATCTCCTGACCTTCTCCAGTGCTTTCCTGCCTGGGGGTGTGTGGTGGACGAGCTCCCTGCGTGAGCCACTGCTCCCTCAGCGGCTGTTTCTCTGTGTGTGCCCAAACAGCCCTTGTTTCAGCACATCGGATGTGCCTTCTTCCAAGGCCACTGCCAGCTCCTACTGGAGTAGGGTTCAGATCAAAGCAGCAGGAGGACAAAGCAGAGGCTTGGTGAGATGGATGAGCATACGGACCATGCGGCTGTGCCAGGATCTTCCAGGGCATCTTGTCACCCTCTCAGGTCTTCAGGGATAACTGTGTTCACCCTTCTTCCTTTGGAAAAAGCCCTTGGCCTGCAGACCCAGGTGGTGCTGGCTGATGGGCATTGCAGAGTGGAGCAGGGAGCCAGAAGGAGCATCCCAGAGAGAGAGCGTCTCACATCCTCCAGCACTAGTCCTGCCATCTCATGCACAGTGCTAAATCGCTGCAGTTCAGCAAGACTGGGCTTTCACTAAGCATCTTTGTCATTTGATTTGAGGAATAAAGGTCAGACTCCTCTGAGAATGGTAATGTGGGTTTAATGAACAAAGCCTGTCAGACAGTGCAGTGCTGCAGCCTTTGTGGAGGGTAATGGAGTCTGGGGAGCAGTGCTGCCTGCTCCGGCACTGATGGTCCTGCTGCCTGCATACCCCTATGCAGCGAGGACTGCCATGGCTGGGGGGGACATGCCTGGGGTGTAATAGAGAGACATGGGCCTCATCCAGACCCTGTAAGTAATTTCTGATAGAGGGGAGCAGGCTCCTTCTGCACCTTCATTCACTGCTTAAGTCCTTCTCTTCTTCCTGAGTGATCCAGGAGAGCTCATCCTGCAGCACACAACAACCTGTGGACAGTGGAGCACCCAGGGGGCAGGACAGCCTGTGTTACCCAATGCCTCATCATGCTGTGAGCATGGCCCAGTTTCTGTGGCAGCATCAGTGGCTGCTCTTGTTTCTCATGTCAGTGGTACCTCAGTCCTGCTGCACGATCCCAATTTCTTGTATAACATGAGGAGCTTAGCTCTGAAAACTTTTTATTTCATACCATAGAAAGTAAAAAAAAAAAACCAATAAAAATCTTTCAAAGTAAAGAGGTAAACCACATCCAAACAGAACACTCTGGAGTTTCCAAACCAGGAAGTGAATTACATTTGGCCACTTTGGTGAACTTCAGCACAAATCCCAGGACTGTTCTTGTCCTGCCTCTTTTCAAACCTTTTCCCTGTTTGTTGGGAGTGTTCTTCCAGCTCTGCAGATACCCTGACCCCTGTATGCCTATCTGCCTGCCCCATTCCATTGCCTCTCTCCTTACTTGACATAATCCTTGCTTTTGTGTTGAATAATGCGCATTTCGCTGCGATTTCAGACTTTCACACTCACAATATATACAGAGGATGACACTTTTTCACATTCAAAACTGCATGGCTAAACCATGATGGATCTCATATTTGCAGTGAAATACTCCCATCTATAGAAGTGCATGTTTTCTGCCTAAACATTCAACACGTCTTGAAATTAAACAAGCTTCTTCAAGCTGATTTAGAAGCCACCATCGACTCTCAGCTTTCCATGGCTGGAAATCACTGCTGATCTGTCCTTCCTCCTCTCCTTTGTTTTCTTAAATAAGGGTAAATGCTAGGTATTGTGTTCACCTCTGATAGCAGTCAGTCAGCCCCCTGCGGCCCAAGCTCTAAGGTTTTCTTCCTCTTTACTTGTGGAAATACTACTGAAAAATCTACTCTAAAAGTACACTGACACTCAAAGTCAAGTGCTTCAAATGCTGGAAGCACCAAAATTAAGGCTACTCCAGCCTCCTGAGCAGGATCATTACAGTGCTGCCTTTAATTACATGATCAGACACTAGTTTTTCCACAGAATCCCTCACTCTTTCCATGCCTGGATAGTAATTCAATATTTCTCTTAATTCTCCTGTTCAATGCGTGCCGCAGGCTTTATTTGCTGCACAGCATCCAACCCTTCTCTCTGTTGAGCACAGATTTATTCATTTCCTCTTGGGTGTTTCTCTGGCACTTTTATCTGGGTCTGTGATTGTTTCTCAAGTGTTAACGAATTTATTTCCACAAAACACCTATGTATGTAATGACCTTGCGCCTTCTCCCTTGAGAACTGAGGCAGAGAGATGAGCACCAGGATGAGAGTGAGCCCCGGTTTGGCTGTTTTCATACCATCATCCCACGCAGCAGGCCCCAGTGCTTGATTTTCTGTGGACTTTGCATTTCTTTACATTTCATCTATTCAAAGCACAGCTCCCATTGGCTTCTGTTTCAAGTGCTCAGCACTTCTGCAAACCTGACCCTAAGGATCTCCCGCTGGGGACCTGGGAAATGAGAAAGGTATAATTAAGCTCAGCTCTAAATTCTGGAGGAAATGCAGGGGCAGGAAAGAAGCCCCCATGAGAGTGTACATTCTTCTCATGCAACCACTCGCTTTGTTCTATAAAGCTTTTCTGGTCTTCCCAGGGAATGAGGGATACTGCTTCATTACACAGTCCCTAGAGCAAGCCCAAAACATACACTAGTTAAAGCCTGAATGAGAACAGGACTGTGTAATTAAAACCATTCAAAAAGACATAGACATTCATGCTCTGCCCCTCACCACTTCCTTCTCATTCCCAGACCAGGCAACCTCCTCTAATGGAAGGTGTCCCTGCCCATGGCAGGGTATTGGAGCTGGATGAGCTTTAGGGTCCCTTCCAACACAATCCAGTCTGGGATCCTATGGAGCTAGAGTGCTGGACTGGACTATGCAGGTCTCATGACTGCCCTGCCAGCCAACATGCATGGAGGCAACAAGGTCTTGGTGCTCGAATCTCAAATTGAGTCTAGGCTGGGTGTCTTTCAGGAAGGTACCTGAACCTTTGACATGTAAACAAAGCATTGGGTTGGATGAGTTGTTCAAATGGAGCTCTGTCCATTTAGACATCTCTACCTGAGCAGGCTGTCCAGATGCCCTGGAAGCCAAGGCAGGGAGGTAGGACTGCTGTAGCACAATGGCCTGTTCTGGAAGCACCAATTTGGAGGGGAGCCCGAGAGGCTCACTGAGCTCCAGCCTTAGACAAACATGTGTGAAGCAAAGTGAGAATAAAATCATCCTTAGTGCTTGAAAGAGGAATGGTCCCTTCATTTTGTGCAGTTTATTCAGGATGTGCTGTGTTCCAGGGCAGGAGCAGGGTTGGGGTCTTGCAGAACTGCAGCTCTTTTGAGGGCCAGCTACAGGGTACAAGGAGAAACACAGGTTTTCCAAACCTGTGATGATTTCCAAGGTAGAATTCAACAATAATAACAGATAATTGGCCAGGCTGTTTGCCCAGAAGATGTGTTGGCCTTGCTGGCTGACAGAATGCATTTGTAAAGCTGGAATTAGTTAAATGCTGCTAATTGATGGAAAATGTAGACAGGCACAGAGTGGCTTCAGAATTAGTACACCATGTCGTTAAAGTATCACAGGCTGGTGTTTGAAAGAGCATCCTCCTGAGTCTTCAGGCATGGCTCATGGGCCAGGTATAGTATCCTGGCTGTTGGCATTATGGGGAGGATACAGGGATCAGGGAGTGAAGGATGAATGCTGCCCCAGGCTATGCTGAGAGATATTAGTTTTTAGCTTAAATGATCAATTTTAAATAGCTTGAGTTACAAAATGCGTGTGGGGAGCCTGGACAACTGTGCAGGTGATATGAGGGGAAGGAGGAAACTGCTTCACTCCATGCGCAGGACAGCTCTCTCCACTGCTGCAGGCATTATGAAGGCATATTGGAGAACAACTGTACTGAAAATATGGGATATAATTATCAAAAGCATTTGTCTTGCTCATGAATGGGAGGGAGATGTGCATAACCTTCACCTGCCTGTAATTCTAATTAGCAGGTTGCACAGTGCCTCACAGCTTGTGTAGGTGAACAGCATCTCTAAGCAGGCTCTGTGCACCTTTCCTGCTGTTGTTCTTCATGTGTGCAAGGGTTTAGGTCAGGACAAAGGGAGGTTGGAAAGATGAGAGGCTGCAGCTCCTATTGTGGTAAGGAGGACCCCAAACCCTAGAGCTGAATGTCAATCCTTATCTCAGGATGAGAAACTGGAGCAAAAATTGGCTTTTTAAGCTTTCCATCTTTCCCCAAAATTGGCAGGATCTTGTTTTGGAAATGGCCAGCTGCTACTGTCAGATGTCTGCTGCAGGCAGGCAGTGCTAAATAAAGCATGGAAACCATCTCCACAAGTGTGGGAAGTTATTCACATTTAACTCTTTGCTGCAGAGAGCCCCCAGTATCCATGAGGACATCACTGGACGGTGATCCATTCACATACATCACACAGAGTGAATCATTCCTAGGTAGCTTCCTAGGAAGAGGCCATGAGCTTGTCCTCCAAGTGCATCCCTATGCACAGGCTTGCATTTCTTTGTGGGTTGTTGAAGTGGTCCTGTGGTGCAAGTCTTCATGAGGGTGATGAACTGCTGCTGCCAGCGGGTTTGCAGATTTGGTCAAGGCAAAAGCTCATGTACACTGATGTGGAGAAGTTGTTCCCTGCTTCAGTGGAGCTGCAACCTCTGACTGCATTTGAAGGTTATTGAATTGGTGTATTCTGTGGTCACATCACCTTAGGTTTATGTTCCTTGGCTGTTTTTCCTCTTTTTAAACATTGTATAACTGAAGGGCTGTCGATTCCAAGAGCAATGCTGGTGGGTGAAAGAGACAGCAGGAATTTAGCAAGGCAATGAGGTAACATCAGCAGGTGAAACTCACCCACTGCAGAGCCTCCCACTTCAAGCGCAAGTGACAAGGTGACACATGTGCCCACTGTCACAGCCAACTCATGGTCCTGGCTGGGCTCATTCTGAGCACCACTCATCCCCAGCCTACCATCAGAGACAGACCCTGCCTTAGGACAGTTGCCATTGCCCTCAGATGGGGTCGCCCTGAGATAACTGGCTTCCAAAGGTCTCGGGAACATGGCAATGGAATGAAGTGCACAGTTGGAGGACCTCGTGTAATGATCACTCATCTTCAGTGTCGGCTCCCTGCCCACTTCCACAGGGAGAATGAAACTGAAGCCAGACCGTGAGCAGCAGCAGAGGAGGGCTCGGTGAATCAGTGCAGCTCTGTGGGTGTTTCTTTGGGCCCCCATGCATATGGCAGCAGGTTTGTGTCCCACCTCATTCTTTGGGCCTGTGGCCAATGCAGAGGCTGAGTTGAGGTTGCTCTCCCATCTGCTGTATTTTAATCTTAGGGTCTTGCACCTGAGACATATCTAAGTTGTGGCCACTGAGTAACAGAGATGCTGGAGATGGCTCTCAAGGGCTTTGCTGCTGGTCCAGGCCACCAACAGGGAGCACTGCAAGGCCAGACTTGGCTCAGAGACCCAGGTAGTGTGTATGCTGTAGATGACTTTGAGAGGACTTGGAGGTGTGAGTGGGATTTAGGATTAAATCAATTACTGGATTAAAATACTCAAGGAAACCATTTGAAATGAGATTTAGAAAACTGAAGTGTTGGTAAATTCATTGCAAAGAGCTGCAGGGAGTGATGCTTTGCATCTAGCTGCAAAGTACAGGGTGGGCAGGCTTTGATTTCTGTGCTGCTCTGTTGTTCTGCTCTCCACCTGACTACTGCAGGGCTTGAAGTGTTCATCCCCTCTCCTGCCATGGTGTGTAGGCTGAGCCTGTAGTAAAACAGAGGAAAACAAGCTAAAAGGGTCTTGAAAAGCTCCTGGATCTCCAGTGGTTCTATCAGAGTGGCTTTTAGTTAAAGAGAGCACAGTGCTACAGGGTGAAGCTGATAAATGTCCCTGGAGAAATAGCTGCAATGGCTGGAGAGAGGGTAAAGAGAGGAGGTCCCAGTGTTGAGTCTTGAGAGGACCATGAGCTGCCAGCAGCACAGAGGAAGGATTAGTGAGGAGAGAAGGAGAAGGAAGGAAAAGGAGCTGGGTCACTGCAGTAGCTGATGAGGGACAAGGAGGAAGTCAGGAGGAGACCACACGTGATGCTGAAGTGCAAGTGATGAGGAGAGGGTGGTGGGGAGATGAGTCAAAAAATGTGGGAGGTGGTAGGGCTGAGACAAGGTGGTTTGTGACCCATCTGGCTGGTAGAAAGGGGGAGAGATTGATTTCAAGAGGTTCTCACCAAAAGCTTAAATAGCACCAACTGAAACCTGCGCTTCAAAACCCAGGAAATAAATTTTCCTGTCTGAGCTCCTGAGAGTGAAGCAAACCCTCCTGTGATGGATGGTGCCTGTTCTGCCTGCCTGCATTCTTCAACATGTCACAGTGCTTCCCAAAGTTGTGGCTGGGGTACCAATTGGAAGGGGCTTCTTGACTGTGACAGCTGCTGCAGGAAGGCAAAGATGGAGCCTTCAGGGAGCAGACCTTGGGAGAGATGGAGATGAAGTAGAGAAAAGGGAGCAAGAGTGAGGTTAGCACAGAGCCCACAGATCCACAGAGTCTTGGATGCTGCTGGGAAGAGCAGTGAAAAGAAGTGAGGGATTGTGTTGGTCTGCAGAGGAGCACTGCGCTGGGCTGGGAGCAGCTTGGAGGAGGAAGGAGGAGCCACCTGTAAGACACAGGAATGCCTCACTTCTACCGTCTCATGCTGGGTTTTCTGGTTTGCAAACATGTCTTGTTACATCCTGACATGGGTCAGTGGTGCAGGAATCCTCTGCTCTCAACTAACATGTTCTGCATGGGAGGTGGTTCCTCACTTCTTTAGTGCTTCTCGGGTCTGTCTGCATGTGGGAACACAGACAGATCATGCCTGGTAGAGACAGGAGTACAGGGAGCATGCGGCAAAGACAGGATCATTGGATGTGTGCCAGCAGCAGAGTGGCATAGCAGGGACCTACAGGGACCAGGTTGCTGGGAAGCAGTGGCCCATCCTGGAGCAGTTTTGACAATCCTCAAATATACCCATGGCTTTGCACATCCATTTTAATGGCTTTCTTCATGGACGGGATTCCGGAGGCGCAGAAGACAGTCAAGAACTTCCTGACAAAGCAGCTTTCATTACAAAAAAGGCTGGCTTGTGACCAACATGTGTCATAACAGTTTAACAAATTAATGATAATGATTAAAAACACCCATAATCGTGGTGTATCTTGGGTCCAGGAAGCTCATTGTGCAGGCTTACCAAATCAGCTCTGCTGGAAAGAGACACTTGAAAATACCTGTGCCTCTAAGATACGAATCTCTCCATCACTTCAGAGGTACATTTTGAAGAATACCCTCTGGGGTTCCAATATGGAAACCAGCTGGTTTCTACTTCTGTAGTTTTCCATTTTCTTTTAGCTCTCAAACACTTTCCGTGGGTTCCCTCAGCCTTTAGGAGTGATTTCCAACCTGCGCCTTTGAGCTTTGCAGCGTCTTCTGGGCAGCCCTTCTCACAGGGCATCCTTTTGTGCTGTAAGGGTCATAGCTGGGGCTGTTCCAGGGTTCTGGCTCAGCTGTGCTGGCAATGTGGCACACCCTGGGGCATGGACATGTGGAAATGCAGGCGTGCGGAGCAACAGATGAGCTCACTGGTGTGAGGATGTGAAGGGCATGGTGAGGAAGTTCACATTTTAAAGTCTAGTGAGGTTCCTGGAGGTCTGTCAGGCCTTGAAGCCTCCTCCAGTTTATGTTCCACTCAGGTGACAGAATGAGCTGGGGTTACAGTGATGTCTCTGCTCATGGCATTCCTCTGGGTATCCCTGCGTTATCATCTTGGCCTGGGTAAGAGCAGAGAGTGGATTGTAATTTCCACTTGTTGTGCTGTGGAGCTGTACTTTGAGACACAGGAAGGAAACATTGATACTTGAATGGGAGAGGCTGCTGGGGTGAGAATGTGTCTACCACGGATAGACAGCATTTCCCTGCAGTCTGTCCATGACCCTGTCTCCTGGGCTGGTCAAGGGGAATGACAGGTCTTTGTATCTTGAATCTCTGCTGAATTGTAGCAGGAGATATCTCCCATTTGAGATCCTTGAAGTCAGAGAGAAGGCTCAATTTTGCAATGAAAGGGATGCTGCAGCCCGGGGTTGGACAGGATATATCCCAGGTCACACTAGTATGCTTTCTGACTATGCTCGTGGCCAAGCCCAGAGCATGCAGAAAGCTTCTGCTGCTCCATCCATTGAGTTTGCACTGGCTCTGGATGCCTGCAAATCGCACAGGTCCATGTTGCTGGTGGTGCTGGTTTCATTCCTGGGTGGACATGAAGGCCAGAAGTCCCAGAACTTGCTGTCAGGGCAGGCAGCACACCTCCCATCAATAAGGCTCTGCTGTGGTTTGGTGGGGGCTTGATCATTATGAAGGGCCCAAACTGGCTTCTCATGAGCATCTTGGGATGAGCCACCAGCCTATTCCTGAGCACAGGTCTGCTTGGACACACTGCACACACATGGGCTAAATGGCAGGTCAGATTAGTTTTCCCATGCCAGTGCAAAGCCCCAGTGAACTGGGTAGATACTTTTTGTGAGGCCCCAACAACCTCCTCTGGCTGCTTTCCTAGGGCACAATTTAGATACTGGTCCATTGACAGTGCTGCACATCTGTCCAGCCTCCATCATGCCAAGATACATCTCATCAGGAATTTCTGAAGAGCTGGGATTGTGTGTAGCAATGCACATCTGTCTCTGGGGTTTAGAGGTGCACAGGGGCACTGTTAAACCTGGATCCCTGGGGGGCAGAGCTGCAGCAGGAAATTCTGCTTTGAGGTCTGTGCTCTCTCCTGCCCAGCTCAGTCTCTGGAGCCTCCATCTCCACACAGCATCACTCCTGTGAGGGTTCCAATTCCCAGGTACTTACCCTCATCCTCCCAATCTTCCCTTGAGTGCCTGTTTTGCTGCTGAGATTTAAAGCCCCTCTCTCCATTCTAGTAATCACTGTGTGCTTGTGGATCCTCTGCCTGGCTGCTTCACCTCCCGGCTCTCATGTGCAGCTCACGTCCCGGGTTTAAATCTCCCTTTAAGCACACACCTGTTTTCTATTGCTGTTGCTGCATGATTTTAACTGTGTATGTATTATATGTCTTTAAAATTTATGCAGCTCATTTCTTTATGTGCAGAGCTCTGCGATGGGTTGTGAAAGCTTTGCTATAAAACGTGAATTGCACTGGATTCTTTTTCTTTTCTCCACACAGCAAAAATGTTCTGGGTGGTTTTTTTTTGTTTGTTTGTGGGTTTTTTTTTTTTTTTTTGTCTTTTATTCTTGTTTTTTTTTTCTTTTGTTCTTGTTTTTCTTTTTTTTTTTTTTTTTTTTGAGGGAATTATATGTTTGAGGAAGGGAGGAAAAAGAAGAGAGAAGCAGCAACAACGGATTGAGCAGAACCAGAGAGCTGAGCTGCCCTACTCTGTATGTCACCTGTGAGCTGATGCTTCAGCGACTGACTCTGCTGCTCCTCTTGTGAGTGCCCCTGCTTGCTCCCCAGTAAATCACTTGCTTGTGTGCTTCCTCCTCCTAGCAGGCAGAGGTAAGAGCTCAGTGCAGAGATTAATCAGACTACAAAGCAGCAGCTTTGCTCGCTGTGATTTCTCACCTAACCTGTGAATGGTGAGCAAGTGCTGGGCCGGGGATAGCCAAAGCTGGGATTGCACAGACACACTCCAAGCTGGTGTGGAGATGTGGAGCATCTGATGAAAGAGTGGAAATAGCCCCTGGTTTGTAGGGACAATGGGAAACTCTGTTCACTCTCCTGACCAGCCTGTGAAGAGTTCAGCTTCAAGGAAGTTGTGACTGCCTCCTCCCTGGCAGTGTTCAAGGCCAGGTTGGACAGGGGTTGGAGCAAGCTACTCTAGTGGAAGGTATCCCTGGCCATGGCAGGGGGTTGGAACTGGATGACCTTTAAGGTCCTTTCAAACACAAACCAGGCTGGGATTCTATGGTTCTATAAATAGGAATCAGATGAACAGTGGTGTTGAAAAAGGTCTGTAGATCCATTCCTGGTGAAGATGCTGTTGCACAAATTGGCAGGATCAGCTTGCCTGGCCATCACTTCCATGGTGCCCCTGGAAAAGCAGGAGTTTGTGAGGTGTGGGGCATTCAGCACAATAGGTCACCTGCAGCAGGTCACCCTGATCACCTTTCTGCCTCCTTACTAACTGAGTTGCCAAAAATCTCAATCAGTAGGACTGGCATGATGCTTGCAGGTTTAAATGTCTCAGGTTCAAGGAGAACTGGGGTAGCTAACACCTCTTCCTTTTCTGCTTGTCCCAGGTTGTGCTGTCCCAAGCACAGGCTGTCAGACGAATGGGTATCATCCAGCATGGGGAGGGAGAGGAGGAGATCAATCTTTAACATCATGTTTTGCTGACTGCCACCAGCAGATGGTACCGGTAATTTCCACTTCTTTGCCTGCTTTAACGTATTGAATTGCAAACCAAACAAAGCCACACAGAACACCCTCTAAACAACCACCAACAGCCAAGCAACCTCTGAAGAACAGGTGAAACATTTCTGCAACGGGCATCTGCTGTGGCTGTCACAGCAGCAGTGACTGCCCCTCTAGGACTCACTGCCATGGGCACGGGCTGGTTGTGAAATCTGGGCTCTCATTCAGTGGCAACTCAGCGGCCTTCCAAGCAGTATCAGTTTTTGGAAGGGAGCCTGTGACTTAACAGTAGTGCTGCCATGGTAGCTCATAGGAACTGGAGAGTTTGCCTGTAGATGGCTGAGAAGCCTGTTGACCATCTTCTCTGCTGTGTGTAGCCAAAGAGCATCCTAACTGGGAGCTCATTTACCTCAAACGGCTCCTATCAACTTCATCTGTTTAAACTGGAAAAAAGTCAAGACAGAACTGCTGAGCATCCATCCCAGGCCATTATCGCCTCCTGAAAGCCTGCCTAGAGGATGATACTCTTGTATCCCCTGCCACTCCCTAGCTCCAGGGCCAGTTGTACCATCTGGGCTGTGATCTCCTGAGGATGTGCCTGTCACAGGGACCTTCCCCAAGCCCTGGGGCTGCCTGGATGCAAAGCGGGGAGCAGCCAGAACTCTGTTTCAGGCAACAGCTTAGTCCTTAGTGTCACCAACCTCCGCCCTTGGAGAGGGGCAGCTGGGTGCTGGGACAAGTGGTGGTGCTGTGGGGTACTTATGGTCAGGGCACAGACCTTGGGGAGATGTGGGGCTCTGTAGAGGGTGGGTGCTCCTCAGCTCACTCACTTGTGACACCATGGTCAGCCTTCACCCCTGCCTGAGGGCTCTGATGGGTGGCTGTAACAAGCCAGAGAAGACGCACAAAGGTGCACAGGTAAGTGGATGCCCAGCAGCAGGAGACCCCAAAGGACCTGCTGTGCAATGAAGGCTCCTGGGCCATGTTCAGAGAAAACACTGTGCTTTCCCTGACACAAAGCCTTCCCCAACACAAAGCCTCTCCCAGTGCTGCTCCCAGCGCTGCTCCCAGCTCGTCCTTGCACTCTGCAAAGGGATGTGGTGAGGGGAGGGAGCATCCCTGCTGCAGCCAAGTTTAAATTCTAGGAAGTAAACCAGCAGAAAGTGACTGTTCTCATTGCAGGGATACCCTTATCCATGTGTAACACCACAGACACCACCCCTTCTGCTGCCCAAAGTAAGTCACACATTCCCAGCTGGCAGCTTCCCTCCTGCCCCTTGTCCCCCTGAGCCCTGCTCACATTTCCAGGCAGTGTGCAGTGAGCAGATTTTCTTCACCATGTGCACCCCTCAAGAGAGGTTGTAAAGCTTCTGAAGGGGCAGCCTGGAGACAGGGCCGGTTTATCTTCTCCCTGCTGCACTCCCTGGGAGGACTCCCCTGCTCTTCATTCCTGCTTCACTCCTTGCTGAAAAACTTCACTGAGCAAGATGCAGCTTTTTTGTCTACAGGGATGGTTCCTGTCTGGTTTGTAGCTACAATATATGAGCTGTGTCTGCTCTATTTGTGGAATAAATGCAACCCAACAACTTATAGAAACAGGAATTTCCCCCCAGTAATAGCGGCAATAGGTGAGCAATAGCAGGCATTAGGGAAAAAAAAGTTCAAAGCTATTACTCATTTTTAGCTGCATGAGATTTTAGTCATACAGTTCTTCACTCCTGGCAATGTCTTCTCTGTGCAATAGTGCTGTGATTGCCTTCTGCTGTCTCCATGTGTGGAAGATTGCTTCCTCAGGAAAAGATATAAAGGGTATTTTAATATCTATTGTGTTGCAGAGGCAAATAACCTGCAAAGGCTTGAACTGTCCTGACAGCTGCTATCAACAATGAAAGGGAAAGCTTCACCCTGACCAAATATGTGCACTGCTGCTTGTAGCATCTCTGTCCTATTAATATTCCCTTATTGATTCACCTTCTGATCCAGAGAGGGCCCCAGGACCACGGGGATCAAATGCCCACAGACAGTGCCCATTTGTCTGCTCACTGGAAGCTGCACTGTTTAAGACAATACAAATCAAAAATCCCCTGCAAGACACCAAAGGCACCACTGATGCAAGAGGTGAGTTGCTGTGTGGCGAAAGGTTCCTGCACTGCACTCCAGAACCGGCCATGGGACTCCTGCTCTCTCAGGTGTCTCTGTGTTGTAGATGCAGCTGAGTACCCTCAGTACCTCACCAAGGGGTCCACATGTCACAACTGATGCGAACCTGAGCACTAACTCATTCCTGCAATCCCAGCCTAGTCATAGAATCCCAGCACACACTGAAGCTGGGTCATGAGGACCTTCTTGTCACCCAACATCCCCTTCTCCTTGGTCTGCTCCATTCAGTCTCCCCCAGCCTGTGTCTGTGCTGGCAACTGCCCCATCCCAGGGCAGGACCTTGCACTTGGCCTCACTGGACTACATGAAGTTCACATGGTCCTACCTCTCTGGTCTGTCCAGGTCCCCCTGGATCCCATCCCTTCCCTCCAGTGTACCACTGCACCAAACAGCTCAGTGTGTTGGCAAACTTGCTGAGGGCACTTGATCCCACTGCCCATGTCACTGACCAAGACGTTAAACAGCTCCACCAAAGCCTGCTGTCAGACAGCCAGTCTGCACATGCTGAGCTGGAACCACCTCCTGCCATCCAGCACTTAGAGCTGGTTTCCTACAATGTTTTGGAGAAGGCTCAGCCCTTGCCCAACACTTGTAATTGCCCCATTGAACAAGCACTAGGTAATGTGCACATCCATTCCTTTGGAAGGCAGTGACAAATTTCCTTGGTGTTTATCACCTTCTTGCTATTAAGCAAAATTAAAGACAATGATCATAAAGTGTATGTAGCAGTGTGCACAATTGGGCATTTGATTACAAAATTGGAGTGACACAAAGGTAAGGCACAGGAATCTCACCTTGCCTTTGTTGCTAAATCATGCCTCAGGTCTGATCTCAAAGCAGCATCCCCTGCTCCGAACACCATCTCACCAGGGACCAAGACTCAGGGTTCAGCCTAGAAACCATTTACATCCTTTCTATGCAAATAGAGCTCAGATACTCTTCCTTGTAATCCCTCATATTCCTGTCTTGTTCTTTAAGAGAACACGGTAGCACTCATGTTTTCCTCTCTGCTTGGAAGATTGAAGCTTGCACTGGACATCAGTCCCCAGGAAATGCCCCATGCTGTAACTGAAACCTTTCCAGTCCAAGATGCATCATATCACACAGAGTTTTGGTTATATAAATTTACTTGTGACCTCATAACAGAGGCTCTGTGCTAGTTTCACATGGGCACCACCTGGGACACGCCATTTACGCAAATGACTGACGTGGTGAAACAGGGTTTAGGCAATAAACACTCGCCTCCTGCCATGTAAATGGTGCTCATTTGGGAAATGTCACCTCTGCTATTTAAAGCACTTTTTCTTTTTTTTGGATCACTGCATTATACTTAAGCTGTCACCATACTTTATACATCACAGCAGAGGAATTTATTGCACAAACAGCTCTGGGATTTAATTTTCCAGATCATCCCTGGGAATAATGTACAAATTAGACATGGCACATCTCTGGGACAAGACATATGAGAAGGGGAGTGAGTGCTCTCTACAGCCACCCCCTCGTCCCCAAGCAAACTGTCACTTGGGGTCCCTCTCACAGTCTATCACTGAGAGGCTGCCTCCTCTTCATCCCTGGTGATGCTGAGTCAGACCCTTTTCTCCCCACTCGGCCATGCCAGATGGCACAGCTCTATGTAAGGAGTGCTCTGAGCAGAGGTGTCACAACTGTGCTCTTGACCAGACCTTGCTGATGTGTGGTTCTGATGTCCTCCTCAGAGCTGCTCTCAACCTGTTCTCCTGCTGCCTGTGTCTGTCTCTTGTCAGAAGGTAGCATTGGTGTTTGCTCCCAGGCAACACAAACCTCTCTTGTATTGTCCCCAAAGTTCTGAGGCAGCACTTTCCATAGCTGAACAAATCTCACTGGAAGCTTTAGGGTGATAGGAACTGATTAGCATAGGATTACTAATTAGTGTAGGGATAGGCAGCAAGTATCCCTTGCAGTACAACGCTGAAGCTGACTTTGCATGCTGTGATGGAGCTCAGCCACTGTGCTCCAACCACCAACTGAAACACTGATAAATTCCTCGTCCTGTGTGAGGTACAGAAAAAAAAACAGATTTATAAATGAATGCTCGTAATTATTACAGCATGCACTTGATACGAGTTATTGTGAAACTTCTGACCCCAGGGACCACAAACTCAGTCCCATGTGAACTTAATTCTCATTTTGCTGTGCTCTGTGCCATTGATGATGTAAAAAAACCACAAAAGCTAATATGGAAATGCAGAAATGGTGCATTAGAAGAAAATGTAGGGACTGTGAAGCAAAGAACACATTTTTGGAAAAGCTGCTTGGCTTACATCCTTCCCATTGAAATCAGGCTGGTTTCATATAAAAAATACCATGAAAAATAAGCTTTGTACTAAAAGATGCAAAAAAATGACACTCAGATGCCCTTTGCTGTCCCTAAATCATGCCCTACTCGCCATTGTGAACTGGCCCAGACAGAGGGAGGTGGAGCTCCACAAGGTATGTGGGGCTTTGTGTCTCCTTTTGCTTTTGTTGGCCTGTTGTATATGTTCATTCATTTGCAAAGCCTGTGACATAATGATCTCAGCCATACCTCATCTTAGTCCAAAGGCAGGCTCAGGATATGTCCACTCCAAATTCTCCTCTGATTCACCACTAACTCTCAAACACACTGTTTCTTCAAAAATATAAGGTTGAAAAGAGCAATGACTGGTGGTGGTATTCACATCTTACCGCAGGGCAAGATCATTCCTAAGTCATCACTGGCTCATACATAACACTTGTTTTGCTATTGATCCAAAAGCTCACTAGGGATATGGATTCTCTGACCTTTCCAGACGTTGTCCTCATGCTTTACCAAGCGGAAAGCTGGATTGTCCTGACATCTGAGCTGAAGAGGTACCATTTTTAACCCCATAGCTTGTTTTGTATTAAATTGCTGCTCTTGAATTCTGGGTATAGTATGTTGTCTCTGGAATAGGGTGATTCTAAGAACTCAACAGCAAAGTTTAAGTTGACAAGCAAGTATTCTTTATTGCACAGCCAGGAGACATGGGGAATAGGTCCTCCAAATGTGTCTCATTTGAGCACCAAACAAGCCGTGTTATATAGTCATAAAACATACATATTCATTACATTGCATGCATATTCATAAAGCTGCTTATACATTACATCATTCTTCTAGAAAATTCCTCCTGCATGTGCACAAATAATGTGATAGTGGTCTTTGGGACCTTTGGTGGTCGTTTCTTCATCGTCTTCCTCTTCATCACTGTCCTTTGGCTAAACTTTGGACTTGGCCAGCCTTGTTTGTTTGCCAGCTCCTTAGCTGGTTCTAAATGGTTTCCCTAAACATTAACTGAAGAATTCTCTTCCTTACCATTGTTATAGAGCACACCTGGTGTCCAGGTCGCTTAGTTACAAGCAAATTGTTCTATTTACAATGAGCTATCCTTCATTCTGTCTTTCTCGTTCTTTCCCCATCTCAAGGGTTTTCCTTCAATAGTTCATTATGGAAGAGCCCATCTTTTTTCCTTGGACGTATCTGTGGTTTGTACTCCTTCATGTGCTTGTAAGAAGCGCTGCCTGATGCTTTTTATGTCAGTTAACAACGGGTTGAAAGTAAGCTTATGCGTGAGCCCTGACTGCCAGCTCAGTACTTTGTTCTATCCAGTGTCTCAGACTGTGAGAGACTGATCTGAAATCAGACTCCACCGTCCATTGTCTCAAAGACTGGTAGGAAGCTGAGATGGGATTCCACTGACCATTGCCTGAGAGGTGGGTGGGAGGAGCTAAGACTCTTCTGTCCATTGTCTCGAGGATTGGTGTGAGGAACTGCTGCCCATCATCCCAAGAATTGCTGCAGACACAGAGCTGTCCTCCCCCCACCCCAGTGACCTGGAAGAGGAGAGACAAAGGTGAGAAAAATTAAACGTTCCTTCCTCTTCTCTCCGCTTGGTGATTCAAACTGAAACAAGGGAGCATCATCCCACAGGAGACCTGGGTGCTGCCTGGTACTGCTGCAGATTTGTATGAAATTGCCATTCTTGAACTCTGGGTAGAGGATGTGTCTTGAGGATAGGGTTTTCCTTCAACAGTCCATTATGGAAGAACCTTTCACTTGAGCCTGTGTCTCCCTGGAACAAACTAATTTTCCTCCAATTTTCTTAAGATAAGGCTGCAAGGTTCTTCATAATGAGGGGATTGCTCATCACTAACTGCTGCAGGAGGATGTCACTGCACAGGGCAAGATACACTGAGCCTGGAAAACCAGAATGCAGCTACTGTCTAATAGGGGGTTGTTCAGGGGATGCTGCTAATGAGGCAGCACATGTGCTGGGAAACACTGGTGGGATGTGGCTTTCATGGGTCTTGTCAAGTTGTAGTTGTACAAGTTAATTATTGAGTGTAGCCTTACATAAGGTTAACATGAAAGACTGACAATTGTCAGTCATGACAATATGTGACAACCTCTCCATGTTTATGCTCAATCATTTGTTGGTGCAAGTTATACAACATTACAGCAGGCACTGAAATTCCCAAGCCACAAACATATGCAGCGCATGTGCAGTAATGGGCTTATCCATGGAAATAACGCTGTTGGTATCGGGCAAGTGCCCAGGTCTCCTTAGCAAAACAATTTAAAGGGCCAGAAAGTTGAATTTTCAGTTAATCTAGCCTGGCTGTGTATTTCCAGCAGTTTAACAACACAGTAACGCTGTGCATAGGCGACCTCTGGGACTCATCAAGGAGACCCTGTAGCAAGAGTCTTCCAATACCTGAGGAGGACCTAAAAGACACCTGGAGAGGGGCTTTGGACAAGTGCCTGTAGGGACAGGACAAGGGGAATGGCTTTAACCTGCCAGAGGGGAGATTGAGATGAGCTCTTAGGCAGAAGCTCTTTCCTCTGAGGGTGCTGAGGCGCTGGCACAGGGTGCCCAGAGAAGTTGTGGCTGCTGGCACAGTGTTGAAGGCCAGGTTGGACAGAGAGGCCTGGAGCAAGCTGCTCTAGTGGAAGCTGTCCCTGCCTGTGGCAGGGGCTGGAACTGGGTGAGCTTTAAGGATTGTTTTTCTAAAATGATACCGGTGGGTGTGTGGCACTGACAATGAAAATGACCATGAGTGGGTGTTGGGAAAGTCCAGTCCAGAGGTGCACCCTGGGACATTGGCCCCATCAGGCTGGCATCTTTTAGTGACGCCCACCTGAAGCACCTTGAGGTAATACAGCACTCAAGACAAGTCCGTAAGAAGGAAGAAGCAATAGGAGGGGAAGTGGTCTTGGACAATAGACTGCATCCCAGCTCCTGTGCAGACACAAGGGCACTTCTGCACAGCAACAGGGCCAGAACATACCAGGCAGACCAGATGCCTCTCTGATCACTCTCCCCTCTGCCTTTTGCAGCAGCATTCTTCCTGCTCTCTACCAGAAGCAGTGTCCTTCCCCCAGCCCCTGTCTGGTGTCCTGTGGGGAGCAGTCAGACCCTCCAAAAGACCCTCCGGCAACTGCTCTCTGTTGACCCAGGCTGTCTGCTGAGCCCAGGCTCATAGAGGGAGATGGATGCCAGTTTTGTTCAGCCTTATAACAAACATCAGCTCTGCTTTTTAGCAGCAGAGAAAACAAAGGAGGGAAAGGAAGGGTCTTGCCAATCCCTTGCTGCAATGAGGTTCTTCCCCAATGCACACAATGGGGCACGATCTGTAACAGTCTGCAGGCTCCAGCTCTGTCTTCAGAGCATCGCTGCTGGTTGCTCTGTTACTTCTCCGCTACCTCTATTAATTGGTTTCTCCCAGCCCTCTCCAGCCCCTTTTTTCCTGGTGAGTGGCAGGGAATAGAAAGATGAAGCTGAGTGAAGCTGACAAGATTTCTCTTTAAAAAAAGAGAGAAAGCTTCATTGGCTCCATCAAAGACTGTTATTAAAGCCACATGGGGGAAGAGTTGCCCTGTCAGACAGCTTCTGTATTGAGAAAACATGAAAGAACCAACTGCTGTAATCAGCTCAAGAAACTTACTGCATTTTTTGCCCCTGATGTGGTCATGTGCTGCTCCAGATTCCTTTGAAGGTGTTGCAGGTTTATTGATTGTGAAGAATGTCAATGTGTCACATGCCCAATTAACTTGGCACTTCTTGCAATCAATAACCTAATTGCCTTCTCTTTAGAGAGGCCTTTAATTTAATTAACCCTTTTCCCCCTCCCACTTGATTTCCCAGCTAATGTGTTGTAACAAATAGCTGATTGGGGCCAGGGTTCTGTTTGCAATGAAGCAGAGCAGTTTTCTTGCAGAGATGCAACATTCCTGTCCAAGGGCCTCTAAAGCTGTGTATCAGCTCGCTGGGAGCAGCAGGTGAGCTTGTACTGAAGGTACCTTTTCGTCTTGTTCATTGACTGCCTTGCCCCGTCTTGTCTCAGGCACCAAGAGATGAATCTTCTTTAGCAGAAAATAAAAACATGAGAGAGACCTGACCTCTTCATGGCTGTGAATGGAACTAATGTCAGTGTGCTGCCCTGTGGAGCCCGTATTGAAAGTAAAATAGTCAGTGTTGCTTTTGTTTTGGTTCTTCCTTAGGATTACCCTGAAGTTCCATGTTGCTGCAGTTGTGCTGAGGTTGCTTAGAGTGTCTCTGGGCACTCCCACTGTGGCTTTGTTTTATGAGTAGTTAACAAATGGGTATGGTGTGATTAGCCTGCTCTTAAAAACTGGTGAACTGCTTCATCTCAGGATGTAATTGTTGGTGCTACACCAGCGTTCAGTGCAGTCGTTTCTAATTAGGTCTCACAGGTACCTCCCTGCACTTGGTGCTATTCTGTATCTTTAGCAATAGTCTGGAAGAAACAGAAAATCATTACTGATAAAGTTTCAGGATGCCACTGAGGACCTGCTGCAGCAGTAAATAATGACAGGAGTGGGGTAATCAGGTGGTGGTGTTTACATCACTTAGTGAATTGGAGGCAATAAACCAGCTGCTGGTTCAATGCACCTAAATGCCAGGTCATAAATGTGGGGAACCAGAAATACACACTATGCTTGTGGGATGGGGCGAATGTGGAGACAGTGATGGCTTTGGAAGGATCCCAAGTTTTGGGTGGAAATCCATCAGGATTACGAGCTCCTTGTTTGCTGCTGTGATTAAGACTGGAGATCTAACAGGCAGAGATAGGCTTGAAGTTTAATTTCAAATAACAATATAAAAAAGAAATATTGAAAAGTAACCTTAAGTTTATTATTCCTCTCAAGGATTTATCCACCTCCTTTACTTCCCCTCTTATTTTTGATTAGCCAAGGCGATGGTTAGTCTTCCAAACCCTGATACTTGGATAGTATTATCTAGGAGGATGGACAGACTGAGAATCTAATCTTAGCTGGGAAACATTCTCTTTCCCTTTATGGCCAGCTGTATTTAAATATGAGATTAAAGATATAAAGTGGAAGGCAGCACAGCCATTTCAGCAGGAGATACTGTCTTCAGGGAGCAGAGGCGTAGGTAGAGGCATCCACACTTCCCCTTTGATCTCAAACTGCAGAGGGGAGACCCTTAGAATGGGGATTAAGAGGGAGCAAACAACTCCCTACCCCTTCTGTCAGCCACAGACCCCTCGAGAGAGAAACCAGAGGGAAAACCATGTTTTCTCTCTGGCCCAGCAAGTGTTTCATTACTTAATCAAGCGAATCCAGGCCAGCTGCAGCTGCTGGTTTTCAGTTGCTGCTGGACACCCTCATCCAGCACAACAGGATTCACCCTTTGCAGACTTTCTGGGTTAGGCCAGAGACAGGGTCTGGTGAGTCCTTGTCCTAGCACAGGCTCTTGCCCACCAGGAAATGCCTTCCTGATGACCCCTGCCCAAGTCCTGCTGGACACAGATCCTTCCTTTCTCCTCCCACATCAGTGCTGGGAGCTTTTTGTCTGCTGCTCTCGCAGCTTGCATGTCTCAGCCCCAGCACTAGGGATTTCTGCTGTCGTGGGCCAGGAGGACTTGGGTGAGGCTGGTTCAGGGACCGTGCTGCTCTGGCCTTGGGTGTATCCCATCTGTCCAAGTGCCTGGGGAGGATGGGGATACTCTGCAGGCACCAGAACCTGTGCCTCTGGAGACACATGTACCCACCTCAGCTCTGTGGTCAGGGAATGGGTTCGGAATCCTGGGCTATTGAGGACACAGGGTTTCTCAGAATCCTTTGCTCTGTGCAGACCATGCTATGGCGTTTGTGCTTTGCTCAGAGTTTGGTCAAGTATTTGGGCTGGGGCTAGGCTGGGTACTGCTGTGTTTAGATGTCACTTTGGGATTGCACAGCCTGGCTTTGCACCCATAGAATCATGGCTTGATCTGGACCATAGCAAAGACAATTGGTTAAATGAAGTGCCCAGGAACAGCTGTTACAAGCCACTCCCCAGCTGGCACTGTGAGTGCAAGCAGTGGCTCATCCTTGCTGGGGAGACTGTCACTGTGATGGCAAGACAATCCCATGGCACAGCTGAGCACTTCCCAAACATAAAAGAATGGGCTGTGACTGCTGCTGTTTGTTTGCAGTCCCTTTTTGAAGGGAGATACCAGCAAATGTAGAGGTAGGAACATTGCTGAGGGGCAGATAGAGGCAGGCTACAGCATCCTCCTCTCTTTCCCATGGCAGAAGTGGTGCTAGGGGTGTTTATGAATTTGTAGCCCACACAAGTGGGTTCTCATGGATACTTCTGTGCAGAGGGGGGAGCCCAAGAGGGTGGTGCAGCAGCATCTAGGCAAGGCATGGATCTTCTCTGTGGATGAACACATGGAGATTGCCATGGGAGAAACAGCTGAAGGAGGCTTCCGAAGGCCGTGGCTAAGGATGGCATCACCAGCAAATTGAGAGGACGAGCACAGGTAAAAGACATGAGCAGAGCAGTTGACAAGTAGTTAATATTAATGCATCATTCCCAGGCTTCTCCTGAACTAGCGGGCTATGAACAAATGGCAACTGGGAGCAAAGCAGGAAAGATACTGGAAAAAGACTTTCAATGTGCTCCAGACCAAACTGTGATCATCTCTACTTCATTGGTGGTGGCTGTGCAAACCCGAAGTCCAGCTACACTCTGGCTGTGCCTGTAATGCAGACTGAAGCAAGCAAGTTCAGCTGAGTTCCAGCAGACCATGGGGTCCTGTGCACTGTGCTGCTGAGTGCTCAGAGGACCAATAAGCCATGGGGAATAGTGAGGGGATGCCAGAAGGGAAAGGCTTTTCCAGAGTGCAGGGACCTGATGTGGAGGAGAGCTTTCTGAACATGCAGGCAAGCTGCAGTAAGCTGACGTGACCTTTCTGATCCATCCCTGGCAGTGTTCAAGGCCAGGTTGGATGGGGCTTGGAGCAGCCTGCTCTAGTGGAAGATGTCCTGCCAGTGGCACGGGTTGGGTCTGGATGAGCTTTGAGGTCTCTTCATTGCAAAGCAGGCTGTGATTCTGTGATTTAGAGAGAGAGATAAGTGGCAGATATCTCTGCTCTGCGGTACTTTGTGCAGGTTTGGGGGCAGCAGGCCAGCAGAAGCAGTGGGAAATCCTTACTGTCTCTTCTCCAACTAGGAGCTTTGCCCCCCAGGCCTGGTCCTTCCATTCCTCAGGTGCTGTGGGCTGGCTTAGAGACCAAGGGCATGGCTCATTAGAGGCTCTGAACAATCCAGGCTTTGATGAGTTAGAACACGTTTCAAACTGTTAAGAGTAACCATAGGTAAGCTAAGCATTGACCCTTGTAAACCCTTATAGATACTGCTGAGCACTTCTTCCAATGCAGGCTGGCCACCTGCGTTGG
>JASSUY010020627.1:0-18274 GCA_032466535.1 Forpus xanthops
ACACCCCCAAGTCCTTCTCCTCAGGGCTGCTCTGAATCTCATCTCTGCCCAACCTATAGCTGTGCCTGGGATTGCTCTGACCCAGGTGCAGGACTTTGCACTTGGCATGGTTAAACTTCTAAAGGTCTTTTCCAACCTGGCTGATTCTATGGTTATTATTATTGTTTTATATTGCAGCTTTATCATTCAAAGTGTCCACAAAACAACAGAGTAGGACAGTGAGGTGTGTAAGGTCCACACTGATAGCCAAGCAGAACTTCTTACTCGGCCCACTGAAAGAACACATCACAATGAAAACCTCAGAGGTAAGTGCTGGGGACATCAACTCTGCACACCTCAGCTCCTGGCCCTTCATTGTCTACCAGGACATTTCTTATGCAACAGACTACAGCTGGAACATAATGACTGCAGGAGCAGTGTCCCAGGAGAGAATATGGAAGAGAGGTGATGAATACACTGAAGCTTATACTATATACAGTGGATTTCTTCCAAGATAGAAAGTGTAGGGGGAATTCTCCCAAAATAATGGTAAAACTTTAGAGCTACAGAAGTGGTACATTTGCCTCAATGTGGCTATGTAGCTGATCTTGTTTTTCAAGGTCTATACAGCTAGGTGCTTTAGAAATACAATGTCTATGGTAAAAACCCGTGTTCTTTGCCCCTTGTTTTTCCAGATCCGTCGAATTAGAAATTCAACACCAGTTTTAAGTCCTCAAAGCCTATGTAGGACTCAAGATAAATTTGTGTGATGTTTTGGTAAGCCTCTGAATCTTGCAAACGGAGAATACTAGACTGAAATCTAAGTCCAGGGACATATCCTAAGCTCCCAAAGCCAAAAGCAGTGACCAGCCTCTGCCCTGTCTGGGTGGGCTGAGCTAACACTACAGAGAAATAGTGGACCAGACTGTAGAAGTAGCCCTGACAGCCTGATACAGCTCTACTAATGTCAGCCTTCAACAGCAGAAACTCTGATTCTTCATCTACAAACAGGAGAGAAAACTGAATAGAAAAGGGTGTTTAAATTTTACTTCAACTTGAAATTCTTTAGCAAGTACAAGAAATGGTTAGCTTTCTAATTGCATTCACTAGTGCTTCAACCCCTACAGCAGTTCTGCCTGACAACAGCTTTAGGGGTGTGGAGGGGCAGGGTGAAAGTCATTAGTAACTATTCTGAGAGTTTAAATAAGCACAAGTAGCATTACAGGGATACTGTGACCTGTATCTCCATGAAGGAGATAATGATGCATCCTGGTTCTGCCTGGAACATGCTGAACAAAATCTCTGGGCAGCAGGAGCAAGATGAAAAATGTGATTTTTTTTTTGTTTTTACAATTGAAGATCAGGTCTTTACCAAAATCAAAATTCTTGCAGGAATGACGTGCTTGCTGCAATCATTTCTCATTTCTATCAGAAAACCCCAAAGAAACCAAAAAAACTGAAATCTTTTAAGTAAATGTCTAAAAAGTGGTGTTTCAATGATATTCAGTCATTTGCTGGGTACTGACAGTGTCCACAGAAGATAAAAAACCTAAATCAGACACTCATAATCCAGGCTGTATTTGTCTTTGCTTTCTCCCCTCCACATCCTACCTGCCGCCATCTCTCTTGCTCTCTGTCCCACTGCAGTCAAGAGCAGAGTCACAACTTCAGCAGTAGTTTATAAGGTGCTCTGTCTGCAAAAAATATCTGGATGACAACAGATTCTCTTCTTATTAGGAAAAAGAAAAGATCTGCCCTCAAAAAATACTGAAAACTGAATAATCAAAGAGAACTGAATCAAATATCAGAGGTAGCATGAGACCTGCTATGTAGGTATTTGCCACACCACACCACACTCTCCCCAAATATCTTGTGCTTTGTTACTGCATTTTCTTATTTCATAATCTTTACTTCACTTCAATGCTTGCTTTGCATATTGAAATTGTATATGCCTGGTGAGAATAACCAGCTTCTCTGCACAGGTTCTGACCTGGCTGAAGAGGAGCTTCTCTGATTCAGAAGCTGGGCTGGCATACCTTTGCATTCTGGGAAGTTTACATTGCCTCATAGCAAAACCTTCAGGATGGTGATTATTTCACACATGTTTGTATGAAACTCAGCAGGGCTGTTTTTGTTTGGCCTTGCTAGCTTCAACTACACAAAAATAACAGATAATATGGTTTTGTTCACACACAGTTTCAATGTCTTTCTGAAGGTTAAATGTGGTTGTTATTACCAGGGACTAAAAAAAGAGTTGGGAAAGGGCTTCTAAAAAGGGTGCATTAGCTATCAAAACTTCTTCAGCTGGGGAAAGTTTAGATTCAGGACAATGTTAAACACAGGATCATGCAGCCTACATACTCTGACTTCAGCAACCACTTGAATACAATATACCAAATTATTTCCCAATTTATATTATTACAGGGGGGTTGTACCCAGAATTGAATTTAACATGCTGACACTGTTCAGTGCATAATGCATACAAGCACAAGTAAGCATCATGAAAGAATGTTTTCCAGTCCCTTTGGCATCAGTGGCGCCCAGAAGTACATTGGTACAGAGCTGGTCAGCAAAGGCTACAAGGGTAAAAATACAGAGGAAGAAGAACCTGAAGATGTTCCTTCAAGTGAGCAACAATATTCTGTCACAAGTACATTCAAATATCTACAGTCCAGAGTAGTTCTGAGTGTAAAAATTACCAGAATCACCTTCTCTGTGAGATGAAGCTCACATTTGTCACTGAAAATTCAACAGTATAAATTGCCACATTATATTTCTTCATTGCTGGCTCAGTATTGGGCCAACATCATTTCCCCTTAAGAGTCGAACAGTTTGTGAACAGGCTGATACAGACTGCAGTGTTGGGATAGGACTCTGAAAACAAAAAAAAGAATGAGAACCAAAGGGTCAGACAGTTTCCTGATCAACTTCTTAAGTCCACAGCTGGCAGCTGCCAGATGTATGCCTCATACTTCAGAGTATGCCAAGAAAAAGCCCTTATACATGTTCTGATACAGATGACAGTGGCCTTCCTGGAGCCCCCTTTCACTGCTGGTAGACACAGGAGTCCTGAAAACATCAGCTTAAGCAGCTTTTGCTCCCACTGCCAGGAACTAAGGTTGCTCAATAGCTTTTGTGCAGACAGAACCATGCTATTAATCACATATTTGTCTAGGCAGGGAAGCACCATACTTACAGATCACAGCTTGGAAAACTGAATTTTACTCTCTTCTGGTTTACAAATATGGGGTATATTGTTGCTATCCTCATTCCAATAACCTCTCATTGAAATTAGTGTGGAAAGAAGACCATTCCATGTATTATACCTAAATGTGAGGTACAAGGAAATTCAGATCACAGTAAGATTCTTTGCTGTTATGTGTCACATTAACAAATGCACAGAAACCACGTCCAAACAAACTACTGGCCAGCAGCTACTACTGATGGCATTTTTACTTTTTTAAGTATCCAGGCTTGTGGGTAGGTGTCCTCCACACCTTTGTACTAATGCTAGTTCCCTTAAAATGTGAAATACTCCTTTTTCTCATTTACCAATGTGCAGCAGCCGGAAACCAGAAATAAGTGGGAATCTTCAGGACAGCCATGCGGCACTAGATACAAAGAAATACAGGAAGGTAACGGGACAGCTAAAAAAATGTGGTAGCACAGACAAAATTAGATTGATACTCAACAGTATTTATTCCACTGTGACAGTACTACTAATCTCAACAGAATTAAAAGCTCTAGAGCATTTTGTCAATGATGTATGGCAAGGATTTCTTTGTACTGATAGAGTCAGCTTTCCACCAGCAAAAACCACCCATGTAGACAAGCCCACTGTAAACACATAGGGTGTTTACAGCAGTTAGTATGTCATGCAGATTAAGTCTGAGCTCGAGCAGCCAACCGTTTTGATCTCCTGGCAGCATGCAGGGCAGATGGAATATTCATCTTCTGAAATGTCATGCCATGCAATTTATAATAATCAGGGGACTGATGAGAAAAATCCAGACTGATATTATGGAAAATGGGCCATTTAATAATCTGATGTTGGTAGACTTAGAAAAATGGGTAAGATATTCCAAATATATCTGAAAATTTCAAAGGCACCAAGGAAATAATCCATTTAATTCAATGAAAGTCCAGTCTGGAATTGCTTCATTTGCAGCCAGCTTGACATTTGCTGAAATTTTTGGTGCCAGTACAACTAAATCACTTTCCCAGTATAATTAAAAGAGTAACATATTATTGAATGAGACATCCAGTGTCTGACTAAACTTCTTGTCTCAAAACCACTGACATAAAACATTTTAGCATAATGGGACATGAGAATTCAGTAGTGACATTTGAATGCAGAGGCTAGTCAGGCCTCTACCTCTTAAAAGGCCCTACCATTCCAGGCTGAGTCTCCTGGTATTATAGGATGTGACTCCTGCTATGCTCTGACAATTCAAACTTATACTTTCATAATGTCCTTGTTTCATGTTGTTTTGTATAATATTTTATCATTAGTATTATTTCCCCTACTTTTTCTGTCCTATTAAACTGTCTCTATTTCAACCCACAAGTTTCACCTTTTTCCAGTTCACTCTCCCTTCCCTCTTGGGGGAATGAGTGAGTAGCTCTGTGGTACTTTGTTGCTGGCTGGGCATAAACTATAACAGGCTTTTATTTTGGTGCCCAACATGGGTCATGAAGGATTGAGATAACGACAGATCTGACCAGAGAGTGTTGAAACACATTTGTTATAAGCATTCACTGTATTGGTTTAATAGTTCCTGGTCATAATGTTGATTTATTTGCTCTCAGAGTTGTTGCATGTGTTCTCAGAGTTGTGTTATGCAGCACCTCACTTGCTGTAAATGTTCCCTGTTGTGCTGTTTACCATCTCTGGGGACTGGGTTAAGGTTATAATTTTTCTATTCTGGTTTATGATAAATTACTGGTCATGAGACTAATCTGATATTTGTTCTCAGCACTGCCATTATCTCTGTACTTTGGGAACCATCTATTGGAAAATGTTAATAAGTACATTCTTTACCTTTTCTCCTTGAAGAGCTAATCTACATGGGAGACAATGGAGGACATCTTTTCCTTACTTTTCCCTTCTCCTCCAGGTGAGTTAAGATAGCTCTTGAGAATTTTGAATACCCTTGGGATATACAAACCAGCATGTTCCTATTGCTATGTATTCTGAATGTGCTTCCATGTCTTGTTTAAGGTTAAACAACTATCTAAGAACAGCACCCAGAGATCTGTCCTGAGGCTGGATAGTTATGAGTGGCAGGGTGCATAGGATAGAATGGGCAAATATGTAGAAGAGTGAGCACCTTCAGTGCTTTGGAACTTCACCCTGAACAAGTGCAGGATCCTGAAACACTAGTAAAATATTTGGAAGAAGTATTCTGACACCCTGGCAATCCTAGAGAGACACAGATCATTGTAATGTCCTGGGTCTTGGATCATGCCTACCAACCCTGTTCAACACTATTCAGTACCCTCATGGGAAAGAGAAGGTCTCCAGATCTGACAACAAAATGATAGGCACTGCAGCTGAACCAGGCTCCAACACATGCCAGGCACTGCAGCTGAACCAGAGCACCAACCCATGCCAGTATCAGTTGCCCCTATCCACAAGAAAAAATATTGGATTTAAAAGCTTTTTTAGTAACTCCTACTAGGAAGGGGAAGAAGGAAGAAGTGGAGAAGACATCCAGAAGCTGATGCATCAGTCAGCAGATGCTGAGCAAGCACATTGTGCCTCACTTGTTTTGCATATTCTTTTATAATTATTATTCCTTCCTTTTCTGTCTTATTAAGCTGTTTTTATTTCAACCCTTGAGTTTTACCTGTTTTGCAGTTCTCTCCCTCATCTTTCCGGTGGGAAGTGAGCAAATGGCTGTGTTGTGTTTAGTTGCCTGCCATGCTAAACTACGACAAAACTTCAATTCACAGTGTTAGGTTTTTTTTTGTTTTGTTCTGTTTTTTCTCATCAGGACCACTATTGACACACTGTGACGTCTCTGTCCAGAATGGAATCTTGTTAGCTACATTACAAATCACATCACCAGAGAAGCAGATGGCCTGCGGGTGCACATCACTTTCTACATGCTGCAGTTCCCTTTTGAGAGGCTGACTGCAAGGCTGAACTGTACCACATTACTAAACCACCAAACTAACATTTATGAACTTATTTGTCTTCTTAGACAAATGGGTATAACCCAACTTCATGTTTCCACTGACGGAATGTATCCCCCAACTGGACACCCTAAAGCAATGACACAGGTTTTATTCAACAGTTAATGCCGTAAAAATCTCACTAACAGTAAGAAAGCAGTCACAGTCCATAGCTAATAAAGGTTAAGAGGTTAGCATTTAATGCAAGCACAAAGACAAATGGCGTATTCCTCTCTCACTCATTCAAGGCAATGGAGAAAAATATCTTGTCAATTCAGGCTGTCAGTGCTCCCCATGAAATGCCCATGAACTGACATCCTAATACGACTAGCTGTTGCTGTACAAAACAGTGACTGCACAGAACAATTTGTCTGGTTTTGCATGATGTAGTGCTTTCACATTCATTTCCCAATGAAACTCACCAGTGAAATTGAAAGACAAATCAATATCAGTAAAGAAAGTACAGAGCCTGTGAAGTGCAACATCAGGGCTACTTGGCGTTTCAGGTAAAAGGAATACATTGAATAAAGATTAAAGAATAATTGACAGAAGAACAAAGATTACAAGGAATAATACAGACCATTTTGTTTGCCTAAAAGTGAAGCACTCCTGACACAGGATGGATGGATGGATTTGCTTTTATTCAGAAACACCATCCAATTCCCGAAATGCCAAGAGAAAAAAAAAAAAAAAAACAAACAACATTCAGGAAGTATAAATGTGGTCTACTGTCAGACAAAAGAAGTAATGAAACAACAGATTTCAGTGGAATGGCACATCCTTCATTTGGTCTGCAGATTGCGCCACACAGCTACACACAAAGCAGTCCCTAAAACTTTGTGGGTGGCAATACAAAGGAGGCATAAAGACCCTCTGGATATATTACAACATTATAGTACAACTCTGTTTATTAAGTCAATCTTTCATTCTCTGCTTTAAAATATCTACAAATGTCTTCCTTTTCTTTCTTCCATTCCCCTCTGCTTCACTTGTACAGATAGATTATTTGAATAGATCTAACCCAGGCTATCACAGCAGCATACCAAGGCTGAACCTCAGCTCTTTCCTGCCATGGTGAAGCAGGACAATGAATAATTGCAGCACTTTCCACTCTCTACCAAGGGGCAGTGTATTTCACTCCTAGCTTCTAGCTGCTTCCATGCAAAGAAAACAGAGAGTTTAGTGGGTGCCTTACTCATGTTTACTCATAGTATCTGCCCCTAGGACTGCTTCTGTCAATGGCAGGAGGCTGTTTAAGAACTCTAGAACTACTGCCTTAACAGGAAGCCACCTGATCAAAAGACCACCATACAGAAGCAATAGCTCCCACTACAGAGATCACAGTGATGAGAGAGGCTGACCAGCTGAACAGGGGAATTCAAACTGTTTGTCCTACAGTAATCGAAGCCCTTTAGACATGCTCTGGTGTATGTGAGAGCAGTGACACTTTTCTCTGTTTGTCCTGTCTTTCTCGCATGCTCCCAGGTATAGTTGTAATATCAGCTCATATCCTAAAGCATTTCACAGAGGCATCATTCACAACCTTTCAAAATACAGTGATTAAAGTCACTGACAGTGAGATTTTTCTCTCTTGGAACGTTTCTGCTGTCACACAGAGCTCATCAAATGTTTGTACAGTTTTTTTTTTGTCATAATTCTCACAGGAAAATGAAACACTGAAACAGGATAACAGAATGACACTGATTGAAGTTTGCTGCTGAACTGCTGCAGAGTGAGTTACTGCCCAATAATCAGAGCTCCAAAAACCATGCTTTACTTTTCTGTGCTTCACTATCACTGGTATAGTATTGCATCCTGCTCCAGCACTAATGCAGAGGTGATACTTATTTGCAAGACTGCTTTCTAGCTTTTCAGATAAGATGTGCTGGTTAAAAAAAGTACATCTCAAATATTATCTTTGTCTTAGTGAGTAAAGGAATCATCAAAATGCATATCACCATCTGGACTGAGTCAGAATTATTTCTAGTTTGTATAACTTGCCAGAGATATGCTGGGTTATAAACATAATTGAACATAAATTGGCTATCCCAAGAAAGGCAAGGAAAAAAGTGAACACTTCAGACACATGTGCTCCTACAGTCCTGATCTTTACGCTGCTAGTATAAATGCAAATAATTAAAGCAGGAGCAGATATGGCTGTAATTAGCAGTCCTAGATATTTGAGAGCAATAGAGAAATAAAGAATGTTTAATACAACTTTAGCTTAATTGTTCCATTTGGTGTGCCCAGAACTCATGCCCTTCTCTAAGTACAGTAATTCTCTTGGTAGTTGCCTAGGCCCCAGATACCCTGGCTTGATCCATATATAATACTGATATATAATGGAATTACAGAGTAATACTCAAAAACCTACCTATTGTTTTCTCATTCTGCTAACATCTGACAGCTGTGTCAGCCTCAGGAGACCATTAAGTCCACTTGGAGTAAGGCATCGTACGTGACAGTGAATTACTTGGGGATCAGCTGCAGAGCTGTGGTATCTTTCTGGTTTCAGAAAGGATACAATAGTTCCACCTGAGTTGGGGATATGACACTTTCAGGATGAAATCACATTTTGTATCTGTCTCTATTTTTTTTAGGAAAAAGTAATACTTTTGTAAAAAGAGAACATAGTAAATGATGTGTAACTCTCCAAAATGCAAATGGCAAAATTATTAAGTACGTGACTGATCTGCAGATTTTTGCTGCTGAACTTAAAGCCATGCATTGGCTGCCATTATCTTTCCCTTCCAACCACCCTGAAAGAGCAGTTTTTATACCAAGTTAGCAGGATAGACATTGACAGAATAGAACAGAGTGTAGGGAGTTTAAAAAAAACCCAAACCTTTGTACCCCAGTATGGTAGTCTCCTCCTGACTTTAATTAGGACTGGTGGTCTCATTGAAACACTGGGCAGTCTCAAGGAGGCAACATACAGAACTACATCCAGCTTACAGCAGGAATTGAGAAAGACCTTCAGGTAAGAACTGCACAAATATTTTGAGTTGTCACTTCATCTGCCTTCTTTTTAAGACTATCAATAGAGGTTCCAGTGCATGCAGCCTTGGTTCTGCAGCCAGAAGCTGGTTTACTGTCCTAGTGATGCTGCAGACAGGACAGATTTCATTTCTACACTGTGTTGTCTGCATGAAGTTAAGATGGTATTTTTTCATTGGCTATTTGAAAACCAATATTCTTATGAATAATGTGGTGCACTTTGTATTAATTTGAACACAGTTTAAGCTACAGGTATTAAAATGCTAGAAAATTGCCTTGAACAATTAATTAATTATGAGGTGTCGTTCAGCTGAATACAAATATAGGATTGGCCTCAACCTCTGAAAGTTACTTCCAGTATCAAACTCACAAAAAATGCAGGCTAGAACAAAGAAAGCAGCAGAGCACAGCAGTAAATCTGCAAAGCTATTAGTCTTCTAGATGGCTGTTACAAATGCAGCAGAACCTTACGGATCTACATAATCTCAGACATAAGAAGTCATACCTTTCATTCAGAGGAGTGCTTTACAACTGTTAATTAAACTTCATGGTACTGCAGGGAGTCAGTAAAATGCTAATGCCAGCTTTGCAGATGTGTAAATTAGTCCTTTTATCACTTAATATTTGAACATACTTGATCACATCCAGGGGAAACTGAACTAGAATCTTTGTATCGATTTGCCTGTGCTAGAAGATATAGTATCTCCAGAGACTTAGAGAAGGAACCTTCCATTTTAAGATGAAATTAATTGGAATGGTAAAGACTGTTTAATCTTTCACCTTTTCCCAACAAAATTTAAAACAAATATTCTCCCTCTACTGTGTCTAATACTTCAGAAAAAAAAAAAATACAAGTTTAGGAAGGTATAAAATAAGGTACAGTTTCTCTATTTTATTTGCCTACCAAATGTTTTCAAGAGTCCTTTTCCTGTAGAGTTAATTAGAAATAAGTCTGGTTAAATACCAACCCTTTTTTCATGTCAGCCCATTCCTAGATGCAAGGAAATAACACTAGTGCACAACATATGACTGTCATTTCCAAGGATCAGATGAGAAGTAAGTGAGTTCTTGATTTTTGGAGTATTTAGGAAACCTCAAGTCCATTCACTCTGGATGACAAATTTAATTAACATTGGAAGCTTTCAAAAGATGACACACATCGAAAGAATAGATAGAATATTTGGAGTTGTGCAGCCTCAGTGGCACACTGGGTAAAGGGTAATTGAAGATGTCTGGCCTCTGAAGTCAATAGAAACTTAAAAGGCCCGGTGGTATCACTAGCATATGGCACTTTTCAGAAGTGTTAAGGAAGGCCAGATCTTGCAATTTAGAGGGCAGGAAAGCTGCTGAAGCTGAGCGGTCCTAAGGCTTTCAGATCTCTGCCCACTTCCCATCTGTTTCAAAAATCAGGACAGATCAGAAAATACATCGCAGAGTAATCATGTAACTGATCACACAAAATTATGTGGTTCCTCCCCATTGAGCTGTATCCTATTTTGGTTGTAAAACCTTTGGGAAAACATAGCAGATGCTGAACAGGTAACTGAAAGGGACAGTGAAAAAAGCTGGCAAAGATGTAGAAGCCTGAATATGATTGCTACTAACATTACAGCTGTACAACTTACTGAGCCAGGGTAATCAGATCTCATGTTCCGGGCAGAAAGCTGAGTCCTGCACCACCTAAAGTGATTCTTACCTCAGTTCTCTTCAGCCTTAGTTAGTCATGCTTCAGCTAGGTAAACTTAGCCCACTTCCTTTGAAGCACCATGTCCTGACAGCTGTTAGGAACAGGATATCTGACCTGAGAGTTATTGCAAATCCTAAATTCCTGGAAAGGCCTCCTTTGAGCCTACTCTTTGGTATTTCCTTTCCTATGGAAATGAGCAGAACTGTCAGCATCCTTGGAAACTGCAATTTATCTAGGGTGAGTGGCTCATTGCCATAACAAAGATGCAGACAAAATTGTTTTTTTTTTTCTCAGCACATCTACTACTCAAACATTCTGGTCAAGCCACACACAGCGCAGGTTCAGTTTTGAGCTTGAAGCCAGAAAGTGCTCCAAGGCTGTGCTCTTGACCCTGATGCCTACTATTAAGTGCTGCGCTAAATGAGTATCTGACATGCACCCGGGATTTACTCACTGGAAGGATCCCAAAGTGGTTTTCATGCTACATATAGGAATCACTTCATCTTCCATCAAAATGTGATTACATCTGAAGAGAAAGGGAGGACGCAGAACAGAAACTGCAGCAATGATGTGAAAAATAAACTGGCTAGTTTTAAGGGCAGATGAATTTTAATCACTTGAGCCTGAATCACAGCCTTTAAATCCCACTTATTTAATAGAAGATGTCACAAAAATATTCAGCAGTGCCCTACTGTTGGGTTCTTTGGCTCCCCATTACTGCTAAAACACAGGGGTCCTGTGCAGCAGTTCTGATGTGCAACTGTCCTTTAATCATAATACCATTACTTTAGATTTAATTGGGAACACCAGTAGGACTTGCCATGGTGGCACCAAGTCCAAACACTGAAGATGAGCCAGCACAGAAGGAAAGGCTGATAATAAATTACGCGACAAGAGATAACCCTGTAGTTCTGGTCCTTCACAGGCACTAATGCATTCATCCTCACAACAGTACTGTGAAGGAAAGATAATCAGTTACACAGAGGAGAAACCAAAGGCTCAGGAAGACTCACATCCCCCATATCCAGCAGCTGTTCTTCAGGTTAGACCACAGAGCTGGAACTCTCCTTTGGCTCTTCCCTAATACCACACACTCGATCTCACCTTGGCACATCCAACTCTTCCCTTTAGCTCAGCATAACAGCTCACATTAGGAATGAAGCATCTCCAAAGCAGCAAGAATGATGCTCATGTTGGAGAAGAAAGCCAGTGGCTCCCCAGAGCTTTACACCATCAATGGCTTTGAATTGGTGTCATTCATCTCCTACCTATAATCATGTTTCACAGGCACTACACAGTTCACAGCTCTGGCAATCAGTTCTGGAGCTTTTCATCCTGAGGTTACAAGCTCACCATCTCCCTCAGTTAAGACTGCAAACCATTCTTTGGTGCTTTCACTGACTTAGGGCTGTTCATTGGAGGCCAGTTCTCTCTCCCCATTTCCCCAGAAGAAAAGCAATTTTTAATAGAACAGCATTGTTTGGGTGCAACAAGAGTGGGCTACTACCGAGGAACAGACCAGGAGACAACACAGGGTGGGCAGTGACCTTACCAACCAGGCACAGTGGCCCAGAACCACACACAGGCAAGCAGAGGATATGGTGACGAGTCCTGCCCCACAAGCATCAGGCAAGGTAACAAGGTAA
Organism: Forpus xanthops; assembly: GCA_032466535.1. NCBI lineage: Eukaryota > Metazoa > Chordata > Aves > Psittaciformes > Psittacidae > Forpus > Forpus xanthops. The sequence goes on from JASSUY010020627.1 coordinate 12,487, forward strand.
GTTCAAGGTTAGGTTAGGAAATCAAATATCACAGGAACAGCACTACAGACAGGTAAGCCAGCAGCACAGCTCTGGCTGGGACTACAGGCCCAAACTAAATGGGAAGAGGGTGTGGTGGGGCCAGCCAGGGCCACCTAGGTGCCTATTGGCACGCTCAGGGCCCTGACAGACATTTTGGTAGAATTGTGCTTTTATAGAAAAAGTCTGAAAGATTTTCACACAGATCAATTTGGGAATTGTAGAGTTCAAAAGCATAAAAAGAAAATTTCTGCATGTGATAAAAATGAACTATATTTTTTCAGACTTTTGCTCTCAGTAGAATTTTATGAAGACAGAAAAATATAAAATATTCTTCTTTGTCTTTCCCAAGCAGATGGGAGTTGTGCAAAGCAAATCTAGCACTGTGTTGGATAGCAATGGCCATGAAGAAAGCATGGCCTTTCCTTCATATCTCCAGAAGACTAGATGTTGTCAGCAAATGTGTGAGTATAGTCTAAAACTCCCAGTCTTACCAGGAATGCAAGATTTGTAAGATTCACTTAACTTACTCAAGTGAGAGGAGTATTTTTGCAAATACACGGTGCTGCAATGTAGCTGAGAAAGCTGACTTGGAATTTCTCCTGTGAAATGAACTTCAGAGGCGAACTAATCCCTATTTCAGAACAGTATGAAAGAAATACATGCTGCTTCTAGCAGTGATATATCTCTTCTCTAGATAAAGCTAACAGTTATAAATGATGAATTTGCTTGCATTTAAAAAAAGAATCCAAAGAAAGTGAAAATCTGTCTTTTCCTGAAGGATACATTTACATTCAGCTGCTTCTGACTGAAGTAAATACATAGTTTAAATCTTCCTGGCTTGTGTATTCTGCTTCATTTATAGCATTTCTGATATTTATTGATTTCCTATCAAGCTACTCTAAAGATATGGGCAGTCCAGGAAAGTTACATGTATTTTTTTCAAGATCCAGCTTTCATGGGCATGTGGGCATGTGAAAAATCTCAACTTGCATTTAGAAAGACAGAAAAAGCAAAAAAAGAAGTTTTCAGCCCTTGTGGTTGCATAGAAACATTCTGAAAATATGGATCATAAATTCTCACAAGTCAGAAGACAAAAAAAGAACCTTATGTTTATTATTTTAAAAATTTCATGATTTTTAAGCCAATCATATAATTTGCGGGGTGCGGTGGGTGCCTGCTCCATGATATTTGAATACCTCGTTTGGAAATGCTAAACTTTATAGTATTACTATTTCCTAACTATTTTATATTTATAGTATTGAGGCCTAAAATTCCAAGTTTCAGTGGAGTAGAATGTTTTTTTCTCCTGAAGTGATAAATCCCTGAAAATAATGGAAATACTGACAGAACTTTAGCTATGCTGTCTCAAATGAGACACTGTGATTTTTAGTTTCTAATTAAATGCATATGTAACTTGTAAATCATTCTGGTGGCAGCTCAGAGGGAAATATGGAGAATGTTGATCTTGGCAAGAAAACCAGAATTTTCATCTGAACTTAAAATTCTTAAAACCTCTTTTCCAAACAATATATATACACCTGGTAAAAGAACTCTTTAAAAAGAAAAAATCATCAGCCAGTTTAAACTTGCAAACAAATTGACAGGTATTTTGCTGCCTCCCTGTGGAGACTGGGATGCTTTATCTACAATTCCTTTTGAAACCAGAATAAAACACAAGAGCATTTTTAGTTGAAGCCAATTTGCTAGAGTATTTGTAATTACCTGTGTGGTTCATAAGCACAAACAATGCACTGGAGCAATGCAGATGAATGCTGAAAGGTGCTGAAGTACTCACTGGTCAGCCCACAGGAACAAATGCCATTAAAGGCACACTTGTGCTGGTGGCTGCACAGTCCCTGAGCTCTGTATCCTGTTGGACTAGCGGCTAGGGCTGCATTTTGGGTAAGCAAGCAACTACCATGACATTCTGCTACATATTCCCACTTAGCTACTCCTAAACTAAAGAAGAAGAACAAAAATTAGTTTTCTACTGGTTTAGCCCCAAATCTGCCTTCTGGAGAGTTAGTGAAGATAGGGAAGTGGTAAACTGGCAGACAAATAACTCTGACCCTTCATTAAGTGAGGAAGACAACATTCATTTTTCAGAATACAGCCGCATAAACAAAAGACTCTGGAGAAGCCTTTTGTAGGGAGTGAAGTGTGTTGCACTGGAGCAACCAGACACAGAGAAACCACAGGAGAAGATGGGGCACCAGCTGCACTTCTTGGCTAGCACCAGAGGAGATAATAGCCACTGTTGACTCAGCAAGCACTGCTTGCCAGAATAAGGTCATGTCAGCAGGTCAGCATTGCCCAGCCTGTCCTTCTTTAGCAGTGGAAGGACTGATCAGATCTTTGATATTCCTTGTCTCATATTTCTACTTCCCAAATTTCTTCAGCGACCCATACTCTCACTGGTGTGTGACCGCAATGCAATGGAGCCTTCACTGGCATTTATGCTGGGGAAGAAAGAAGAGGTGGTGATTGCATTCCAGCTCATATAAGCCACCTGGGTGAGCCAACTCATCCTCTGGAGATGCACTGCTCCTTACTCAAAAACTGAATTACCACCACTGGGGATCTTCTCCTACCGATGATAAAAGAAACTCAGAGGAGCTTCTGGATTTGTGTGCCTGAAATTATAGGGGATTAATAACATCAGGCTAAGCAAGGACTGGGAGCACAGCCTACCAACTCACTAACCATACCCAGGACAGCATAACACTGACTATATTAGCTTTTCCATGGCGCTTTTCCAGGAAGCATGATAAGGTAAGCCCATGGGATGCAGGTCCACCAGGAAATGACACTGTTTATCCTCTGCTAGTGGATGGCCAGCTGTCCAGGCATAGGCCAGCACAGACTATGAGATCATTGCCTCAGACTCTTCTGAGTCTTCCAACAGATCTTGACAAAGCCACCAAAACTGCAGAAGATCACAGTGTATGTTCTGCCAACAGCTAATGACATATCACTTAGAACAAGTATTTCCAGCAATAATTTCCCACAGAAATTTTCTGTCACATCTTCCTCATAGAGCTTTAAACATATGAGGGCATGCCTAGTTCATAGAGTAGTAATGCAGAGCAGGACACCATCCAGCTTGGAAACTGCTTTAGGAGATTATCAGAGCAATCCACCTGTAGAAGTAGCTTGATCTTCAAATATTTGCAATCTATTGTTTTATTATCATTAAATGTTTCAGCAGGCTGAAAAAAATAACAACTCCTAAAAATATGAGATTGTCTTTTTTGTCACAAAAAGCCTCAACCTGTACTTAACTCTATGTTATATCTCAGATCACACAGATGTGCAAACATTAATTTTGGTTTGCTTCCTCATTTTTCTGATCATTTTTTGTTTCTGCGAGGGTGGCCCTTGTTCTGTCTAGGTTGGTCACATGTCTAGGCCTGGACAGTCCTGGCTTTAGCTCATTCCTAATTACAGAAAGAGTAGGAAGGATATGGGATCTCATCTGATTTACATGCTACATGCTGATTATGTGAAGTTACTCATCCAGACCAGATGTCAGCAGAGTAAGAGACAGCAGCAATGGCTCCATTTTCCACTTTATGTAACTATGGAAGCTGGTTAGCAGGATTTTTTTTTTTCCTGGCCAAATTTCTCACTGTTTTTTCTTTTCTTCTGTTGAAATCCTGAAACAAAATTTCATTTTGCAGATTTTGACTAAAAAGTGGAACAACTTCTACAAAACAGCAGACACCTCAGGGAAGGGGAAAGTTATTTGGAAACCTAAGAAAACTACTGCTGTAATTCCTAATACCGCTTTTAAAAGAAAACACTTTTAATGTTATTTTCTATCTAGCATCTCTCTTCCTCTCTTCTTGGAGGGGATTTATTCCCGTTCTGTGCTCTCCAAACCCCTTTTCTCAAAGAAAAGGGCACAGAACTCGAAATAAGAGTGTGTGGGAAGAAATGTTCTGTCACCATTTTTCTTCTTCCATGGATTAAAAACATAACAAAGTAAGTAAAGAGCAAAAAGCACTCACATTTACTTTCTTCTCACCCATTTTCCATCAAAAAAAATTTGGAACACAAACCTTCTCTCACATTTCAAGTAAAACAAGGAAGGCAAATCTCTTTTTCAAGGGAAAAGATAAATTACTAAGAAAAATGGGATTTGATGATTTCTATTTGTTTACACACTTTTTCACCTGTATGGCAAAAGAATGGGAAAGCTTTAAAAAGGCAGGAATTCTGCTGCCTTTGCCAAATCAAAGAATATGTCTATTTTAAATAAGTCAAATGGTCCTCTTTTTTCAAAAGCATCAAACTGTCTCAAAAGCTTAAAAAAAACCAAACCCTTTAAAATATTTACTTTTTAATGCATCACTTCTGAGGCTGTGTTAGTGATTAACGAATGATCTGGAAGATGTCATCTAACGACTGATGCACAAATTGAGGGAGCAATCTATGTTTTTATCTATCTACCTACTTATTGCATATCTGAGTATCACCTGGACACAGGTGTTTTTTCTGCCTGTGGCTGTCAGATCAGATCTGAGGCCACTGTTGTATTTTCCAGTGACCAAATATTAAAAATAATGGGTCTAAGTATTGAATAAGCACTGGAATGGCCTGCCCACGGAAGTTGTGAATGCTCCATCCCTGTCAGTGTTCAAGGCCAGGTTGGGCAGAGCCTTGGACAACATGGTATAGAGTGAGGCATCCCTGCTCATGGCAGGGGGCTTGGAACTACATGATCTTAAGGTCCTTTCCAACCCAAACCATTCTATGAGTCTACATAGTTAAGTGATGCATGCAACCAGGCAGAGGATGCATGTATTTTCTTTCTTGGAAAGAACTGCAAGCTTCTTTTCACAAGGCCCCATTCCTACACAGGACAATCTTAGGATCCCAGTAGTAACATCGGAGCAGAGGACCTATAGTTCAGGCAAATGACTGGTCACACACTGATGGGCATCTGCTTGAGACAGGAAGTTTTTCCAGTTAGCCTGAAAGAAAAAGGAAGAAACATGTTTGGGTTGCAGCCTGGTGTAGTACAGTTCATTTATTCCCTTTCCTGTCTCTTGAGATGGGAGAAAATGGCTCAGTTTCTTTCTTTACCTACATGTGTGACCTACTTGGAGAACTTCCTAGTTTCAGATTTTGGCTAACTGGTGCTCCAGCAATCGTATTATAGAATCGCATAATGTCTTGTACTGGAAGGGGCCTTAAAATTCCTCCATTTTCAACCCCCTACCACAGGCAGGGGCACCTTCCACTAGACCAGGTTGCTCCAAGCCCCATCCAACCTGACCTTTAACACTGCCAGGGATGGGGCAACCACAGCTTCTTGGTGCACCCTGTGCCAGCACCTCAGCACCCTCAGGGGCTCTAGGGCTGGTTACCGTGCACAGAGAATGAGAATGACTGCCCCATGGAGAAAATTTCCAAGCCAGCACCTCACTTTTCTTGGAAAACGACCGCAGCAACTCAGCACCGTGCCTCCCTGCAGGCCTGTGAACTTCCCAAGCGAAGCTCGGGGGGGATGTACAGCAGAGCTCCGACAAATGCGGCAGCTGTGGCCAGCTTGTGACGCCTGACGCTGCGGTCCGTGCGAACCCAGCACTCACTGCCAGTAGAGAGAGGGAAAAAGAAGGAAAAAGGAGTCAACAGGCCCTGAAGCGAAAGCAAACGTGTGCACAGATCAGCGAAACGCCTTCGCGAGAAGCGCGGGGGCCGCGGGCGGGTGAGGGCCCGGCGCCTCCCGGCTTCAGCTGCCGCCCTCCCGGTCACGGCGGGG